>JAULBS010014104.1:0-11007 GCA_032355785.1 Symmetromphalus regularis | reverse complement strand
TTCTTAATTAATATGTACCAGAAATGGTACACTTAATTAGAATGGTATACAAAGCAATATGATGACATTTAAAGTTGTATGCTAGTTTAAATACTACAAACTATGTCTTTTAATATTGCGCAAATTGTAAAAAAAAAATCATTAAAATTTGCATGTTATATGCAAAATTATGAGTATGCAAATGAGGTAATGATCATGATTTTTGAATTCATGAGGAAAACAAACAAAAGGGCTGCAGATTGACACCAATTTTACATTTCTATTTTCAAAATTATGCCAGAAATAGTGTTTTTGGTATTATGAGTAAATTTTGTCTACATGTGTATGTTACAATGGAAACGACTTAGAAAACAATGAAAAATTATTTATACTCAACACAAACACATTATAAATGAAATTGTCTAAAGACTATATTTAAAGCCAATTACGCATGTAATAATTGCAGCATATTAAACTATTCTAACAACATAGCATATACAAAAATAATACAATTTGGCCTTGTTGGGGTCAGTCAGCTCCCATTACCTCAAAACTCCTCATGAGTGGAATATGTACATGTATCTACTATGGATGAGTGGTAGTATTATGCAACTATACAATAAGTTGTGATGCTACAGTTCAGCCTGAGTATCAGCGGTAGCACTATGGATTGGTAAAAAACCTCAGCTGTAGTTGTGGCTTGCAGTTCAACTAGCTTCAGCAGTAGCACCCTGTGTTTTGTGACACTACGGATGGGTGAAAACCTCAGCGGCAGCAGCTTCAGCGGTAGCACCATGTTTTTATGATACTATGCATCAGCTGGCTACGGATTGGTAAAAACCTCAGTGGCAGCAGCTTCACCACCCTGTGTTTGTGATACTACGGATCAGTTGGCTACAGACTGGTAAAAACCTTAGCGGCTCCAATGGTAGCAGCTTCAGCGGTAGCACCCTGTGTTTGTGACATTACAGATCAGCTGGCTACAGATTGGTAAAATCTCAGCGGTAGCAGCTTCAACAATAACACCCCTTAAGTATGTTTGCAACAAGTGTTCAGTACAGATTAGCTGGCTACAAATTGGTATAAACCTCAGCGGTAGTAGCTTCAATTGTAGGACACCCAGTTTTTGAGTATAAAGAATATAATATACCCCATATGTGTGAATTTACGCTTGTGGGTAAAAAAAACAATACTTTAAATACCTGATTAAAGAATGTGAAAAGACCAAAAGAGGCTGTAAGCCGACTGACCCCAAGGGATATAGTAGTTTTTTGGGAAACAATTATAGTGTATCTCCGTGGTAGAACAAATAAAAATGTTAATCACCCTCCGTGATTGTTGATGCAGTCCAATAGAACACATGTAATTACTATCATATGTACCCTTACATGAGTAGGTACTAGTGTAACTCACTAAACATCTACACTTGTTGACATAGATAAACAAAAAATATTTTTGGCCAACAATCGTTTTGGTAAACTTGAGACCTTGAGAAATAAAAAAAATTTGATTGGTCTTTGTTCTACCCTGTGTCGATTTTACTCCTATTTCTAGGCCTCTTTTGAACACTCGGCCACTAGCCTAATACGTGTGCTATGATGGGTATAATTACAAGTAAAATATAAAAAAAACTGTTTAAAAGTCTTGAGCCAACAGAAAAAGAAAAGGAAAAGAGAATGGGCTATGTTACTGCAATATTTAGTAATTAAAGTAACACACTTTAAAGATTTCCTATCAGAACCTAGCTTCTACAAATTTAATAGAAGAATAAATAGAAAATGACGTGACATATACGAATTAAATGTATATGTATCTGTTATATAACATGTATCACATTGAAAAAAAGAATAAGAAAAAAAGCTTTTTGCATGTTGTCATTATCAGAATGTGTTGACTTAATAAAAACTTTAGTCATACATGTGTGTTAAATCGAAATGAGTAAGGCATAAAATTCCATTTTTAAAATGGTATGTTTTTCATATTTTGATAAAAGTAATTTAATGCATGTATTTGAAACCAATGATGAAAATCATTTTTAGAAGCAAAATGTGTATGAATTTTCTAAAAAAATAAAAAAATGTCCATGGGTAATTGGTATTAAGGTGCTCAAGATAAGAGTTTAGTTTGGCAACATTACAAAGGGAAAATTCAGGCACCAGCAATGGAACCTTAAAATAAACCAGGTACTCAAGGTTACAGAGATCAAGATAACAAAGTTTCAAAGTACATGTATATGAAGGTCCACTTACTGTCTGTTTAAGGTCACTTTCTTTATTATCTACGGTACGTGCATGCGTCATGTCATATTGATTTATCAAATTCATAGTTGCCAAAAGTGTTACATCAAATAGTTTTCCTGTAAAAGAAATATATGTTTATTAACATGCACATTTTGTATTTACTAGTGTGTACTAAAACTAGAGTCAAAATGAGTTTGTGCGGTATGCATCCACTATACACCCACCGACCCAATGTTAATAACAATCATAAACATACCCACAAGCAAGGATGACGACATCCATATTTGTGTATTATATACCTAAAGATAAGATCTGTGAGACGAGACATTTGAGAAGATATAGACCATACATGACAATTTGGAATAAAAACTTGATTTTGGGAGCACAACTCGGCTCCCTGTGCTGTTCAGAATAGACGTTTGTGTTGATATAGAGATGAAACCTGTTGTCGCAACACTAGTGTATCTACCCTAAGCAGAGGTCCTTTTATATGTACCATCCCACAGACAGGACAACACAAACATGACCTTTGATGTATTTTCGTCTTTTTTAAAAATAACATTGGAAACTTCTCAATGGTTTTTAACAGACTTTTCTTTTTTCATAAACCAGTTCTGTTCACCTCCTACTGAGCCTTGCCAAAACTGAGATTAAAATTCCCATGCCTCGACAAAGATTTGATCCCAGTACCTACTAGATATAAGTCTGATGAAATTACCATTACACAACTGGTGCAGGTCGATATGGGGTTACACCAATGGATAATTACCAGGTGGGAGCAATACGAGTCTCGATCCTCGAATGGATCTACTATAAGTTAATGGAGACACCTCTGCATATCAAGGAGTCATGTTCAGGGAGAGTACAAAAGACAAGGGGTGTTTCACAAAAATCTGAATTTTCAAAATAATTGTGGCTTTTTACTAATCAAATGTATGCTTTATCCTCCTTCATAGGTGCTCAATGGAATGTCCTTTAGCAAGAAAGGATATAGGAGAATAACAATTTTCTCCAAAAAAAATTAACCTTTGAATTCATGTGTTTTCGTATTTTTTAAAATAACATTGGAAGCTTCTTAATTAAGTCTATACTGTTAAGAAAAAAATAAGATTTAAGTTTGTCAAAACCACCAAGTCAATGAAGTCTTATTTATCTTGGAAAAGAGGTTGTCCTATGCATAATGCAAATTTTGCTATGGTGTTTCTTTTCTAGTATTTATGAGAAAAAAAACATTGTTGTCATGTGAAGAACACCTGATAGTGTTTATATAATTTTACATATCTTGAACTCCAAATTGCCTAAAATCTGTATGAATGTAATTTGATCAGAACAAAGATAAATATTTGAATATTAATTCTAAAATCATTTGTACATGTCGTATTAACATTACGGGTATTTGTCTAAAATTGCTCGTTTCATGAAAATTGCATTGTCCCATATATTGTCATATTTTTCTTATATTACAAAAGCTTTTTAGGAAAAAACAACAAAAACAAAAACAAACCAATAATCAGTACTCCCTGAATGCAGAAAAATTTGCAGAATTTACATCACAGTGCAAAATTCTCATACGTCCGCAGAAAATCAATTTTCATTTTACAAGGTAGATTTTTTTAAAATCACATAATGAATATAAACGTCACATTTTGGAAAAAATACACTGAAGCATTGAGTTAGAAAGTTGTTTCTTTAAAGTAGGTAATTTATTAAATGGGCTAAATGTTGTGATTTGTTTGCTGGTTATAACTTCATTCGGTAACCATCGATTGTTTCCATCCACGCAGAACAAATTATTGATGGAGGGCGAGCACTCCCATTCATGTTCTAGACTGGTTTTTGTGCGTAATAATTTATAAGTGTTAAGTGATAGAAGACGATGGTAACCAGACAAGTTGTTCCCGAGCGCTTGCCCTCCTGAACACGCCATGTGTTATGCAATGGTTGTTAGTTATTTAGATTACGAAAACTGCCGAAGACTCGTTGGAAGTAAATTACACAAGTTTCACGAATACTGGATTCTGACATTTTATTCTATTTAATGTAAAAAAAATGATATTAGCATGTATAAATTGTTTTGAGGCATTATTTAAGAACGTTTTGTTAAAAATTAATGGTGACACTAAGCAATTATATTTTAATTATTTAGTAATCATAAAAGCAGAATAAAAATAATTTGTTTTCATATTCTTTCGATTCAGACTCAATAAAAGCATTGGTATTATTCCTCTATCACAACCAGCCACCCCAATATGTTAATTTGTAAGTATTATTTTAATTTTTATGTTGAAGAATTTGCCACTGAATTTCCCAATTTCTACCGCAGAATATAGCTAATTTTACCGCGGAATTAAAAAAAAATTTGCTGTGGAATTCAGGGGGATTGAATAATTATAGAAAACTTGCAGCTTGATTTTTTGCAATGTTTTGTAAGGTATAACAGAAAATACACTATCCCATACGTAACATTTATACTTTGATGTTATACATGTATAGGGATAAAAAAACAACAGAACTTTTATTTTGATTGCATTCTTTATTCTGATTTTGTCCAATTTTATAATTAAATAAAAATGAAAATAAAATATGCTGAATGAACAGCTTTTAGCATTTTTGTGATTTGTATACATGTATATGAATGTTTTGGTGATCATTTGTTAAAACATTGCAACCAAACATAAACATTTTCAAAAAAAAAATTCACAGCCTTAGATACAGGTACTCTAATTTTTGTCTTATTTCACTCAACCTTTTGGAAAGTCATGATAAAAGATACAGATCTATTTTTTAATACATATATTTTTTTTATGATTTGACCCATAATAAAGACAGAAATGTTTGATATTTTTTTAAGTTTGTATTTGTATATCCATACAAAATTACACTGAAAATCTACTTTCAGAAAAGGTGAGCTCAAAAACACACTAAAAACTACATTTTAAACCACAAACTCGTATTTATCATAAAAGATAACATTTCTCTATTATATTATGGGATAGGTCTAACTAACATAACATGAACAAGGCAGTTAGAGGGCATATGTTTATATTCTGCTCTTATTTCTTTTAAAATTAATTTTCATAAATAAAACAAAGAAAAAAGTTGTTGATTTTTTTTCTTCGGAAATTCATTATTGTATATTAAATGTTACTGGTGAAAAAGGAAAAACAAAAGATAAGGAAAGGAAGAAAGAAAGAAAAAGAAAGAAAGAAAGAAGATAATGTTAATTTGTTAGAAATTATATTTAAAAATGTCCTACCTCCCAACAGTAATAAAGAAAGAAAGAAAGAAAGAAGATATTGTTAATTTGTTTGATATTATATCAAGCCTGGAAATAATTTTTTGAGACGTGCCTGTCAAAATGTCCAGTGTCAGTCAATTTGTGCCGGTCAAAAACAAAAACATACCTGTCACCAAATTAAATTGAAATTTATAAAATTTAATATTGAAATATATAAATATTAGTTTTAAAGAATAAAGTTTTTTTTTTTATTGCACACCTCATCACAGATACTTCGACTTTAAAATTTTCTTGATGTTTCAACCACATGAACGCATTTGTTGTACCAAATCGTCACTTACCCATTTCAGCAAAGTATTCTGTATACTCAAAAAATAAAAAATAATAATAAAATGTACCGCGAAAATCACAAACACGCGGATAGTGCCACGAATTCAAATACGCGCGAACTTATTTCCGGTTTGGCTATGAACGCCGTACTTTAAATTCGTAATACATTCAACAAATTATCAACATTTTGTACAAAAGCAGATTTCAGTTTTCTTAGTTTTTACAAAGATTATATGTGATTATTCATCAATAATTATGAATATTTTTAGTTAATCTGAACGGAAACTTGAGAGTACAATCAATAAATTATACTATTTGTCTAAAAAGTTGCATCATGCACGTGTTCATCAATAACATGTCTTATCAGAAATATATATGACATGTGGATAGTATGCAGATAATGTCAAAGCGTATAAATGGAACTGTAACTCATAAGAGTTTGGTAAATGTTCTTTTTTATTATTATTGGGAGATGTGGTCACGAAAATAATTCCTCGTGAAAATGTCAAAAGAATGCTCAATCGCAATTGTTTTTAGCCGCGAATGTAATTGCACATAAGGTACTGGAACGTTGTGTTCTAACAAGCTTTTTCTCAGAAGTCAGTGGGGTTGAATATTAGGTATCAACAGAACTACAAGTACTGGGAGGCTACGGTTTTGTTGAAAAACGATGCGATTTTGTTGAAAGTCTTGCATTCATTACCAATCACATGACATCAGCATGCTACGTTAAAAGCACAGACCTGACGTCACATATTTTAGCAGCATATCAAAATCCTATTTACATTCAGTCTGCTAATTCTATATTATCAACTGATATCATTCAATGACACTGATGGGGGAAGGGACAGGTGGACGTTAAACAAAAAAAATCATCAAAAGTTTTGGCGACTTCAAGCTGATGTTGCCGGTTATTTAAGTCATTCGCAGGTTATTTAGGTCATTCGGAATACGTCGGCCGATTGAATATTTAGGTTCAAAGTATTATTTATAGAGTCATCGTGCTTGATTGGGTCTATTAATAGATTTTCTTCGTAAATGTAGTGGCGTCTGTTCAATTACTACTAGGCATACATGTATGTAAGTATGTGTATGATATTGAAACTCCTCAAAATATACATTTTAAATGTACAGCATCGAAATGATTTTGTGTCGGACAAAATGACCGCTAATATTAAATTTGTGACTGTCAAAGCTTGACAAATGACACTTTTGTACCGGACAATGTCCGTGACGGGCACTTATTTCCAGGCTTGACTGTGGATCTAGAAGAGAAACTCTTATTAAGTACACCACACTGTAACAAAAACACCAAGATGTTCAAACATATCCTTGTCAGAATTAAAATCTATATTGTCTTTCTCCAAACCATGATTTTGTACTAAATTGAAAAGCTATAAAGACTTTAATATTATTACTTACTGCCTATAATGCCTATTGGCATGTAGGGCAGCAACGAAATACCTAGTTGCTTCTGATGCTGTTTCCGTAACAAAGCTTTTTTTATGGGACCGGGTTGTTAGCCCTGAGCCCAACTCCCAACCAGGAGGGCCAGTGGATCCGGCTTTGTCAGTCCTCTACCCCTCTACCAGTCCGGCTTCTGTGACTACCAGGAGACCAAATTCCTGTCGTCATAGCTCTATGGGTCTCTGATGTTCATAATGGTGAACGACCACTATTAAATTTAATAATGTTAAATGGCTGCCTAACGTATATACACTTTCATTTTCATAAAATCCAAGTGTAATAAGGAGAGAGAATACTATAACAGACATAACACCCACCCATACATACAAACACACACACGTACGCACTTGGCACCATGCTTATAAAACGTTTTAAGTCTGAAATCAATGTTGAAAACATATACGTTGTCTATATATATATATATAAATATATGTAGATCTATATATATATATATATAACAGTTTATTAATATTACGAAATGACTATGTTAAACTTGTACTTAATGGTACATTGTTACACAGCTATCTATAGGAATTTTATTTGTATTACTTCTTTTTCGGATCCGTTTACCATAAATGTAAAATAAAAAATGCGAATACAGTTTTATTTAGGGAGATTTAAGTTTATGTTGTGACATATTAATTAGCATGTCTTTAGATAATGCTCTAACATTGCTATGTTGGTAATTTTTTCTGTTTGGCATATGGTTATATTGTTAACATTATGGCCGAAATACACCACCTTACACAGATCATATATAAATAATGTCACACTGTTACTGGACGTCTGTAAGATGCCGCGAAACGTCGACAATTAAAAATGAATTCTGACACACATCGTATCATAGCGTGTTCAATTACCAAGATAGAATCTAAAATGATACGAAAGAACGAAAAATTAACTCTTCAGAGGACATAATAATATTATTATACTAGTATTAAATATTACTATATCAGTAACATAGAAAGGATTTTCAAAGTGGGGGTGGGGCTGAATTTTATGGCTGTATAAACTGCTTGCGCCACAGGCGCGATGCTCCACAAGGAACTTTTGAAATATTATCTCCCTTTATAGCGATTCTAGCGTGTTTTCGGCTTATTAACAGTGACATTTTTAACCGTATTAACAATTGGCAAAAGGGGGGATGCTGAGCCCCCTCCCCCCTTCTATTACAGGCCTGTATATTAGTAGAGGTGATTTTCATTGATTGGTAGTGAAATGACCTGGCGTTTAATATTGCTATATAAGGAAAGGTGACTGCTTTTGAAATAGCCTGGTTTTAATATTGCTCTATTAGTAGAAATTTTGATTTTGTTAGGGCGTGTTCGAATAAGAAAGTATATTTGAGTGTTATGTAAATAAAGAGTGTTTATCTATATTTATTATTTATATCGAACTACATGTGAATATGTATATATGTAAGTATACTGAATGTAAAAATGTTAGATGGTTGTATTAATATGTTGGACATTCTGTTATCCTTCGCTGATCTCTATTCCCTTTCACAGCGTGGACTGTAAATATATTATGTAAATTAATATCCATATGAATAAATTTTATATATCAACTGACCGTTGTTGTCATTTTTCTTTCGAATGCACTACTTTATTTTGAACTTGTTCACAATTTCACAATAAAGGTTAAAATAACTATAAAAAACGGCTATTTTTTGTATTATTGTTATTATTATTATTTTTTAATAACACCATTATAGCACATTGATTTGTTAATCATCGGCTATTGGATATCAAACATTTGTTAATTTTGACACGTAGTCACTTGTGAGCAAGTCTCCAACGGGTCTTGAACTACAGTCTTCAGCTAGAGAATCCGATGTCCTACAATTGGACTACCGAGGCTCATTAATGCAACACTTGGGACGAATGCTATAACATGACGCTACGTACACATATCTTTTGCTATAATATGACGCTACGTACACATCTTTTGTTATAATATGACGCTACGTACACATCTTTTGCTATAATATGACGCTACGTACACATATCTTTTGCTATAATATGACGCTACGTACACATATTTTGCTATAATATGACGCTTTGTACACATCTTTTGCTATAATATGACGCTACATATCTTTTGCGAATATCTCGGTTTTTCAGGGGGTTTTAGCGATTAATGAATACAGACCCTCACCTATATATAAATATACGTTATTTTGATTCCACTTGTGAATAAATACATTACAGGGTGCGGGATGTAGTTCAAACAGTAACGTGCCCGCCTATGAAGCGATCGGTTGTCGGATCGATTCTTATCAGTGGACCCAATTGCAGTTTGGGCTATTTTCCGTTCCAACCAGTAGTCCACAACTGGTTAATCAAAGGCCGTGGTATGTGTTGTCATGAATGTGGGACGGTGCATATAAAATACCCCTCGAAGCTTGTCGGAAAGAGTAGCCTATGTGGCGGCTGCGGGTTTCCTCCAAAAAATATGTCAGAATGACCATATGATTGACGTCCAATAACCCATGATAAGATATAAATCAATGTGCTCTAGTGGCGTCGTTAAATAAAAGAAACTTTACTTTAAATACATTACAGGACTGACCATATACGTTTCGTCGCGCAGATTTGAAAGTCGCTATACGCTCATGCCCAAGAAGATTGTAAGGAAACTTGTTCCTGTGCGGACTTAAAACAAATTTAACATGCCCCCAATAAAGAGTAACTGTACGGAATATTGGGAATAACCACGCTTCGGATAAGCCTCATTAGCTGTGTTTTGGCATTGGTGAACACATAGTAAACTACATCCTCACAATGTCAGGCGTCACTCCGAGTCAGTTTGGACCCCTGACAAACATAGCTTATAAAAACTCGGGCTGCGCGTCGTAGCAGGAGACGATTTTGAAGCATCCAATCACAATTCGATTTTGAATGCCTCGGCCTTCACCTTATCGATGTAAATAATGAATCACGGAAGAGAGGTAAACATGAACGAGAGTGCAGGGGTTATCAATTTGGAAGTACGTCAGTGTCAAAGATACCGTAATACCAAATAAAAGGTAATGCTAAATAATGACAGTTGCCTTCTGTGTAAGGAATTGTTACCAAAGAAGAACAGGCGCTTCATATTCAAAGATAGTTTCACAGTGAAAAAGCAATTTCACAAGGTGTTGGGGAATTTCCCACAAGCTCATGACAGTTTCGATTTGGCTTATAAAACGAGCGATCTGATTGGATAATATTTTTAAGTATGATATCACCACAAATGTTTTCGTATAGATGGCGCAGTAAGCAGCCCGAGTTTTTATGATCTATGTTGGTCAAGGGTCCAAACGGACTCGGCGTGACCCCTGACGTGAGGATAGGTATTTGGTAGATATGTCTAAAACTATTAGAGTTACGGATCTTGTACTTAGCACGATTAACACTCTCTCAAAGATATTTTATCACACCAAAATAGATTGAAGGTCAAGGTTACAAATCTTGAGGTCAAACATAAAACATTGCTAAAATTCGCGTTAATACTGCACACATCGGTTATTGCCATATAATAAATGTACAAGCTATCAGCTATTATTTTTACTCAGAACTCATAATTAGTTCCAAGGGCGAAAATCTGTTCCTGGAAGTGGGGGGCGGACCATCCCGCTGCCCCCCCTCCCATCCCCCACCATTAGACAGCTTGTGTAGTTCGGTATATTTGCGCTAAGACGACATGGTTTAAAGTGTTAGATTGATACAATAAAGAGAAATACTGGTAAATATTATTATTTAGACATTTTAA
>JAULBS010014094.1:0-11008 GCA_032355785.1 Symmetromphalus regularis | reverse complement strand
AAAAATAGCCCTAACTGCAAATGGGCCACTGAGAAGGATCGATCTGATGACTGACTGGTTCACAGGTGGACACGCTACCACTTGAGCTACTAATTGCAGAAGGAATGTTTAATGGCATTGAGGGATGGTATTTTTAATGTCAGTATCATCTCCATCTCAAGATTGAATGCTCCGCAAGGCTCACTTGGTAGGTGTATACCTCTTACACCGACTAGTGGTACACAACTTGTTTATCAAAGGCCATTGTATGTGCTATGCTATATGGGAAAGTGCATATAAAATCAGAAAGAGTAGCCTATGTGGCAGTAGCAGGTTTCCTTTAAAGACCATGAGTCACCGAATACCATATGTCAGACAATATAGCCACTGAATAAACAATGTGTTTGAGAGTCGTTAAACAGTCATTTCCTTTTAAAAGAAGAATAGAAATTTACAGTTTGTTGACATTCGTTAAATAATAAATTTCTGTGTATCCTTAAATATGAAAAGTCCTATTTTATTTATGTTAAAGGCGTAGTCCCATGCTCACACTGAAACAAGTCTGTAATTATGACACATTTTTCTATCATTATCCTTAAGGGACAGTGCATATAAAAGACCCCTTGCTGCTAGTGGTCCACAAATTGTTTATCAAAGGCCATTGTATGTGCTATGCTATATGGGAAAGTGCACATAAAATTGGAAAGAGTAGCCTATGAGGTGGCAGTGGGTTTCCTCTAAATATGTCAGAATGACCATATGATTGATGTCCAATAGCCGATGATAAGATAAAAATCATTGTGCTCTAGAGGCGTCGTTAAATAAAACAAACTTTACTTTTTCTATTATTTCTTATTTCTGCATAAGTAACAGTTCTATTGTTTGTATATATGTTTTGAAATTTTTTATAAATGTTTGAATTTACCATAGTGTGACCCCCAATAGCCGATGTTTACTTTTGTGCTGAGGGGGTTGTTAAATAAATAAATAAATAAGTAACAGTTCTATGGCAATCTTGAGCCATAAAACTATTTTTTACACTATGCTGCCCCTGTTATATCCAATTAAGGTTCAACTCGCTGTCCTGGAAAGATGACACAGCTTCCTGTGTTGTTTGTCCAGGACAGAGGTCAGTGTTAATAGAAGAGATAAAACCCGCTACCGCCACATTAATGCGGCTACTCTTTATCGATAAGCAGTAAGGGATCTTTTATATGCATTTCACCCACAAAAAGGATAGCACAAACCATCACCTTTGGGTTTGTGTCAAAACTGAGAATAAAAATCCCATGTCTCAACTGAGATTCGATCCCAGTACCTAACAGTCATGAGTCTGATAGCTTAACCATTACACTGTTTAACACTTCTAAGCTGTGAGTGGAAATATTTCTTAATTTCCTCCTTGATATGAGATAAACATTCACAGACAACATACAGTGTAGATGGACAGATGTAGCACACAACACAGGTATCCACACAGTGGGAATCAATACAAAACATCAATACCATACATTTTCTTCAGTTGGTAACCATGCTATGTAACTATCACCACAATTGTTGCAAAACACTGATAAAAAGATTGTCTTAATGCTTTAACAACTAGACTTCCTTTTTTATGGGTTTTTTTTCTTCCTTTTGTTTGTTCTTTTCTTTTTCTTTTTACTTTCTGTAAATTGTTGGGAAATTGCTGAAAGGTATTTATTTTGTTTTGATGATGAAATGTTCCATAATATAAACAGCCATTCTGGCAAGTTGATAAAACATGTCGTCTGAAGACAGGTGATTGCTTGGTATAAGTTATAATTTTTTTGGTAATAACTAAGTGCCAAATTATGAAGCCTGTTTTTCTGTTACCTGCATGTAACTCTTCATACAGTGCTTAAATGGCTGTGATTAACAAAACAGACTTCATAAATATGGCCCTAAATGATTTCAGAGAACCGTAAAATGGTATCTTAGCAGTGGCAGATCCAGAGATCTGGACCCCCCATTTTCTCTTCTTTTTTTTTTTTCTTTTTTTTTTACATTTTAAGAGTGGAAGGAAATGACAATTAACCATCACTCATCACATTTGGACCATCCCCTTTCAGAAATCCTGCATGCGTGCCTCCTTACGATAAGTGCTTAACTGAATTTTTAAAAACTGTTTATATATTGTTACATCAGATTTCCTTTTCATTTCAGGTTGAAATAGAAAGAAGACTAAGTTGGCAGTATGCAGTGGTTTTGCAGCTTGTGATATGTAAGATGTGTCCATGAAATATTACTGAAACAATGCACAAACCAAGGATTACCGGCAGAAGATATCTCGGTATACCTTTCTAACCAAAAATGGTTTTAGCCAATAGAATAAGAGCTCTTTGTAATGTCTAGGAGTGCCGAAATTCTATTGGCGGTGAGAGGTTGCATGTTGCGTGCAGCCAATCAGAAAAAGCCCTGATGCACACCGTGCAGACCGTCATCATGGATACCACCTATGGGCCAACGAATGGACCAGTATTGATGCAAATGCCGGAGCCAGATCTTCTAGAAAATGGAGTGAAGAATGATGCTCACAGGTGTTCTCAAGATTCATTCCTTGAATATGCGTCACGTCACACTCGCCAGACCAGCAGTGGTCCGACGAGCCGACGCATCGACCGGCACTACTCCAAGCGCATGAGGAGGAGGCTGGTGTACAAGAATGGAGAGGTGAACATCACGCAAACAAATATTCGAAAACGCAGAAGACGATATTTAGCAGATATCTTTACAACTCTTGTAGACATTAAGTGGAGGTACAACCTGATGCTTTTTGCATTGGCCTTCACCTTGAGTTGGTTAATCTTTGCAGTGGTTTGGTGGCTAGTGTGTTTCTCTCATGGAGATTTAGACCATCTGGATGATGGTGATTGGAAACCATGTGTTAAGGAGATTTATTCTTTTGTTTCTGCTTTGTTATTTTCCATAGAAACCCAACATACTATAGGCTATGGGTCCCGGCATACGACCGAGGAATGCCCAGAAGCCATTGTGCTAATGATGTTCCAATCATGTTTTGGTGTTATCTGCCAAGCTCTTATGACTGGGATTGTGTTTGCGAAGCTTTCCAGACCAAAGAAGCGAGCGGAAACCTTGATGTTTAGTAAAAATGCCTGCTTGTGTAAGCAGGATGGGGAATTATGCCTTATTTTCCGTGTGGGTGATATGCGCAAATCACAAATAGTTGAAGCGCATATCCGATCAGTGCTAATAAAAAAGAAAATTACAAAAGAAGGCGAAGTGATGCCTCTCTTTCAGTTTGATGTTGACTTGGGATTCAACGAAGGCCGTGATAGGCTGTTTCTTGTCTGGCCAGTTATTATTGTACATAAAATTGACGAAAACAGTCCATTCTATGAAATGTCTCCAGAAGACCTTCATCGAGAACAATTTGAGCTGATTGTGATTCTTGAAGGAATCGTTGAGTCGACGGGTATGACCACTCAGGCTCGTAGTTCCTATCTTCCTGGTGAAATTCTGTGGGGCCACCGTTTCGAGCGGCTCGTAACCTTCCAAAAAGAAAACGGCCAGTATCAGATAGACTTTTCACGGTTCCATAATACCATTCCAGTAGAAACACCACCATGCAGTGCCAAAGAACTGGCAGAAATGACTGCTGCTGGCACATATCCAGATAGTAACTTTGTTGATGACGATGAGAACACATCGATCGGATCAAAATCCAGTCCATATGTTATCAAGCGGCATGGGATTGCACAGACTGAGTCGTATGATGAGGATATTGATAATGATTCCTCTTTTCACAGCAAGAGAAGTTCCAGTACAGACATTGAGACGAGGGAAGAGTCAGAAACGTTGCTATGACATACAGGTAAACATAATGTGATATATTTCTATGTTATCTTACTTGCATGTTTACTAAAGTTAAGTTTGTTTTACTTAATGACACGTCTAGAGTACATTGATTTTTATCTTATCATTGCCTATTGGACATCAAACATATGGTATTTCTGACATATTTCTTTAGAGGAAACCAACTGCTGCCACATAGGCTACTCTTTCCAATAAGCAGCAAGGTGTCTTTTGTATGCATTTTCCCTCAGACAGGACAGCACATACCACAGCCTTTGATGAACCAGTTGTTGGAATGGAAAATAGCCCAAACTGCAAATGGGTCTACTTAGAAGGATCGTCCAATGATTGACCAATTCACATGCAAACACACTACCGCTTGCTTTACATGCCACTCTACATGTTTAGTAAACACATTGTTTGACATTATACCTCATCTCCATCAGTTCTTTCAAAATTAAAACAATAACTTCACAGAATTTACAGATTATTTTGACAAATGAAGAATTTATTTGTAAAAGGGCTTTTAGACCAGTTAACAGTTTAAAAGAAAACGCCAATAAACTGAAAAGAATGTAATCCCTTTTGCACTATTAGTGAACATTCAGTGGTCCATCAACGATGTATGTATGCTGTCATGTTGAAGCAAGGGTTAATCACTAATTTCACATGACAGCATCAATTTCAATTTTGGCAAAAATGGATCTAACCCTTCTGTAATAAATAGAATACTTATTCCTATACGATACCAATTATATTACAGTTTATAGGTTTTCAATCTACATGTATGTGGTCCTTAACCCTTTCAGACTCAACTTTCCACTGCCTTAAAGTGCCCCAGGAATTGATATATCTCAGGAGTTAAACAAAGGATAAATTTAAAGATGGTTAATTGATGATAATTGACCCATTTAGAAAATCGTCACTCACTCTCCGACAGTGTGCACGTCTCAGAAGTGGTATGTCATCTTATGTTCGTGATACCATTTTACCTAATTGCATTCCGTCTGAGTTTTTATTTTCATAAAACATCACTATCGCTGTCATTTACCGAGAACACCAAGCCACGAAAAATCAATGCCGCCATTACATTTCGATACAAAATCGGCCGAAAATTGACCAAAAAATCTGAAACTTTTCACACCAAACCACGCTACGTTTCTAACAGGATGTTGTTCTTAGCATTACCTAAACTGTGCATGTCAAGTTATGATGAATTTGGTGTTACATACAAGTTAAAAAGACACAACAGGATTTCCTGTTCTGAAGTCTGAATTGTGATTTTTTTTTATAGCGGGATTTCCCGTCCCAAAGTCTCAAAGGGTTAAATTCCTGGCAAACAGATTTTAAAGGATTTCTTGGTGTTAAGCAAAAAGAGTAGCCTATGTGGTAGGAATGTATTTCTTATCTCATGCTCTGGATATTATCTATATGGTCCTAAAGTTCCTGGCAAATAAATTTTAAAAGATTACCTGATGTTAAACAAAAAGAGTAGCCTGTGTGGTATTTCTTATTTCATGCTCAAAATAATGTTTTAGCAATTGCTTACCTGCATGTTCAAAACAAATGGTTCAGCCTAGTATGGATTATTTGTCTTAAATATTTTTGGAAATATGAAGAAATAGTTTTAAACTGATTACTTAAAACAGTGGTGGATCTAGGACACACTCCCCCCTCCCCCCCGCCGCAGAAATTTTGCGATTTAAATAACATTAAAACAAATTTTTATTATTATTTTAATGTTAAAGAATCCGAGGAATCAGCATAATATTATTGGGGCCCTTTTAAATGGATTTTCTGGATCTGCCACTTTAAATGGATATTTTTTGTTGCAAGTTTTATGTATACAGTTTTTTTTTGCTTTGATTTAAATTTGGCTTCGGAATTTCCTTTTAACCTTTGGTTAAGCTAGTTAACATTTGAATAAAAAAAAAACATAATAGTTTTACACAATGTGAAAGAGTGTCATTAAATAGTCATCTCCTTTCCACTACAATTACGATATTCCTTTTTGAGATCTTTTTTTTTTTTACCATGCTACTTCACGTTTCAATAAAAAAAAATCCATAATAGTTTTACACAATATGAAAGATCGTGTTTAAATAATCATCTATTTTCCACTACAATGTTGCTTTTTACAGATTTTTTTATTATTTTCTTTTTTTTACAATCTTCATTTGAAAACAGCTGGAGTGGGATGTAGCTCAAATGATAGCATGTCCACCTGTGAGGCTGTCTGTCGTCGGATCGATCCTTCTCAGTTGAACCATTTGCTGTTTGGGCTATTTTCCATTCAAACCAGTGGTCCCCAACAGGTTCATCAATGCCATGGTGTGTGCTGTCAAGTCTGTGGGAAAGTGCATATAAAATCCCCTTGCTGCTTATCGGAAAGAGTACTCTATGTGGCCGCAGCAGTTTCCCTCTAAAAAGTATTACAGGATGACCATATGATTGACATCCAATAGCTGAAGATAAGATAAAAATCAATATGCTCTAGAAGCGTCGTTAAATAAAACAAAATTTTAAACTTTATACAGTCATTTATTTTCCACTGCAATTACAATATTCCTTTTAATTATTATTTTTTATTTTTTTGTCATCTTCATTTGAAAACAGCTAGAAGGTTACAATAAATTTAACTTTGACTCATCCACTTCCTGTCATGTTAGCTACTTCCTGCTTGTTAATAAAGTTAGCACTTTGTGATATATTTTCTCTTAAGGCCTAAACAAAAACAAAAATGTTTCTAGTCACTCAAATCTATTTAGAAAAAGTTTTCTTCCTTGATCTTTTTAATAAGAATTTTTTTTTAATATATGGAAATAAGTTATATCATTTATATTATTACACGAGAGGTAATACTAGATTGGTGTAATGTCAACGAGACTGGACACAAAGTAAATTTGTTTTATTTAACGACGCCTCTAGAGCACATTGATTTTTATCTTATCATCGGCTATTGGACATCAATTATGTGGTCATTCTGGCATATTTATTTAAAGGAAATCTGCTGCCACCTCATAGGCTACTCTTTTTGATCAGCATGGTGTCTTTTATATGCAATGTCCTACAGATAGGACACCACGTGCCACAGCCTTTGATGAACCAGTTGTGGACCACCGTTTGGAACGAAAACAAATGTACCTTAAAGAAAGGAAACAAAACAATTATTATGGATAATAAAAAAAACTTTCAGTTTTAAATTATCTTCTCTCTTGGGTTCTGTCTGGGATTGTTTAACTGACTAATCGTGTTAGACAAATACTTAAAAATAATTGGAAAAGTGGGGGAAATTTCTAAAATATTTCTTACAAACGAGAGCTGATTTCAACATGATCCATCTGCTTACACTTTGCTAATTGAGCTGACGTCGACGAGTTGCTCACCGCTGGGTTATTGCACCAGAGATTGCTCAATATGTGTGGCCGAGTACGTCTGATATGTTTAAAGTATGCGTAAAGTGTTTAACTCTATACTTTGTCTGTCCTATGCTATAAAGGTGAGAGGATTTTTTTGTACTCTAATACCAGCCCCGGTGGCACAATTTTTAAACTATCGGTCTCATGGCTGGTAGGTACTGTGATCAAATCTCCTTCGAGGCTTGGGATTTTTAATCTTGATACTGGCTCCAACCCAGGGTGATTGCTCCTTAAGGCTCAATGGGTAAGTGTGAGCCACCTATGCCGCCCAGTGGTCTAAAACTGGTTTATCAAAAGTTGTGGTATGTGGTATTGGAAAGCACATATAAAAGATTCCTTGCTGCTTATCAGAAAGAGTTGCCTATGTGGCTGTAGCGGGCTTCCTCTAAATATAATGTTTTGCAGAATACTATATGTCAGAGACCTAATAGCTGCTGAATAAACAATGTGCTGGGGTGTTGTTGAACAAATTATCCTTTCCTTTCCTCTTATGACTACATATCATAACTACTAAATGTTTGACATCTACATTTGTAGTAGCAGATGATATATAAATTTTAATTTAAACATAGTTTGACATCCAACTGATGATGTTTATTTTTAAACCAGTATTCAATCAATCAATGGTGTCAAACAAAAACAAAACAATAGTTGATATATTTATATTTTTGGGGGTAGTAGGGTTACCCGGTACTACCAAACTCTCATTTTTTCTTGAGTTACTAATTCTCAGCTGTTCTGTTGGTCTCAATTGAACAGTTTCATTGTGGGTGTTGTCACACCTTGTTTTCCTACCTCTTCCATAAGCACTTACTAAGGTCTAATGGATAATTACTTACAGTATTACGTATACACTAAATTTGTGGCCCCATCCTTTCTAATAACATATATTTCCCCCCGATTCCACTTTACCGGTACACTGTATGTCTCTTGCCTTACCTTGTTTTTGTACATTCTTAGTTCAGGCACTTATTAAATCTCTAGGGTTAATTACAAATGGTAGTCTCTCCACTTGTTACCCACTCCTTTCTAATTTATAATAACATTTATTTTCCATGATTTCACTCGGATTCTTACATTATGTGTCTCGCCATACCTTGTTTTTCTACCTTCCCTTGGAGTTGAATCATTTATTGAAACGAGGGATAATTAGTGATGGTATTCTGTATAAACTTAAGTTATTGCCCAATCTCTTCAAATAACATTTATTTTGGACGATTTTAATGATTCCGTCTGGAGGATGCGCCAAATGGTGGGACTCAGAACACAGATGGGTCTTTGCCAAATTACAGGTCCTTAAGAAATCTGACAATTATCTATTTATACATAGGGTATGCAGGGGTGGTAAATGAGGAGAGGTTAAAATGTGTACATTTCATTCATAATCATTATTTAAAACCTGAAACTAATTAACATTTTAAGAGGTGGGTGCAGGGGTTCTGATAATTGGGGAGAGTATTCACAAAATTTTCCAAGTCTATGAAAGATATGAGGAAATGAAGATAAATAAATTGCACGATTTTAGCACCAGACTCGATAGTGAAGTGGTTATGGTATCACATCTGGTAGGTACTGGGATCAAATCTCTGTCAAAGCAATATTGGCTCCAACCCAGAATGAGTGCTCCGCAAGGATCAGTGGATAGGTGTATACCACTTACATCAAAGGATGTGGTTTGTGCAGTCCTGTCTGTGAGATACATGTATTGCATATAAAAGATCCCTTGTTGCTTATTGGTGAGAGTTGTCACATTTGTGTGGTGGCAGTAGGTTTTCTTTGTCTTATTAACATTAACTTCTGTCCTGGACAGACAGCATAGGAAGCTGAGTTGTGTGCCCAGGACAGCTTGCTTCAACCTTAACTGGATAAAAGCATAAAAACTATCAACTATGAGTTTTGCAAGTTTCCAGAATCTTCTAAAAACTATGCACCTCGAGCTGCCTATAACATTTAGCATTTTGCTTTCAAATTTTATTTAAATTATTTAAAATTAATTTCTTTTATTTAATTTCTTCCAATACTGCCCAGTAGTTAGTTTCTAACACAAACACATACACACCAAACATACTGCACTGTATGCACAGTTAGCAAAATACTGTTAATTTGAAGATGTTTTCCAGAGTGAACGTGTGCAAAGTAGATGGATGAGATATGTTTCATATGAGAGCGGGCCTTCTTAAAACAGTTCAGCATTGTTCTTTGAAATGTTATCATCTCACTTGCAGGTTTTTTCTGCTCTGACATCATTAATGACGTCAGAGCTGTCGGAACGTGTCGTTTTGTCACAACCTGATACTATCATGATACTAAACCTAAAGTGTACATAAAATTATAATGAGGTTGCTAAAACAGGCAGTGGATATATATTAAAAGTACTGAATTCATATATATATAATTACACAAGAAGAGATTGAGATAAAATTGTGTTATTTTTGAAGAAATTGATTCAGTCGCAGGGTTCGAAATTTGGTGTTTGGGGTGCACAGCGATTATTTGCTTGGATTCCTAAGAATCAAGAAGGCACCATGGCAGTTTTTAAGACACATCGAAGCACAATGGCAAATTTGACTTTATTATGGGGCAAGTGGGATAAAAGGGTACGGCAATATTTGCCTTCTCTGGAAGTGGAATTGAGAGGGCATTGTAGAAAAGGGACAGCACGGCAAATGCCTCAATGCCTTGGTGAAATTCGACCCCTGTACATATACATATATATGTATATTGTTGGATTTTCAAAGTGCTGCAAGCACAATCTTACCAGTACATATAATTGCGACTGTCACAAAGTTAATTAGTTGTAACAAACATTTGACAAAATGAATGAAAATCAATACTATTGTTTTCCCCAATATCATGAAAATTAAAGAAAATAAATTTCTCTGGATGGTTTTTATTTGTGTTTTGTCATCACCGGTAATGGCTTCACTCCATTAGTAGACTATATTTAGACTGTAACTTATCACATGACAGAATGGGACTACATTTTGTTCCCTATAATCCCAGTTTATGACTCTATCCATGACATTGTTATTAAATATTAATATGATGTGACTGCAATGTTAGAAGCTGCTCTTCACAGATTTACAATATGTACTGTGGATAATGGTATAAACATGAGCATTATATAAATGCACTAACTGAACCTGAATATTATTTCTATGTCTTAAAAAGGAAAGGAATGTACTGATTTCATGTAAAGGAATGTTTAACAACACACTAGCATATTGGGTTTGTTTTTGTTTAACAACACACTAGCATATTGGGTTTGTGTTTGTTTAACAACACACTAGCATATTGGGTTTGTTTAACAACACACTAGCATATTGGGTTTGTTTTTGTTTAACAACACACTAGCATATTGGGTTTGTTTAACAACACACTAGCATATTGGGTTTGTTTAACAACACACTAGCATATTGGGTTTGTGTTTAACAACACACTAGCATATTGGGTTTGTTTTTGTTTAACAACACACTAGCATATAGGGTTTGTGTTTGTTTAACAACACACTAGCATATTGGGTTTGTGTTTGTTTAACAACACACTAGCATATTGGGTTTATTTTTGTTTAACAACACACTAGCATATTGGGTTTGTGTTTAACAACACACTAGCATATTGGGTTTGTGTTTGTTTAACAACACACTAGCATATTGGGTTTGTGTTTGTTTAACAACACACTAGCATATTGGGTTTGTTTTTGTTTAACAACACACTAGCATATTGGGTTTGTTTTTGTTTAACAACACACTAGCATATTGGGTTTGTTTAACAAC
>JAULBS010014072.1:0-11008 GCA_032355785.1 Symmetromphalus regularis | reverse complement strand
ACTGTAAATCCTGTTACTTGTTCATAGAAAACATATTTTTCTCACTGTAAATCCTGTTACTTGTTCATAGAAAACATTGTTAACTTCTATTGGTCATGTTGTGTGATTGTATGTGATAGTTTCTTATTGATAAGGAGTGGGATGTAGCTCAAACGGTAGAGTGTCCGCCTGTGAAACTGTCAGTCTTGGGATCGATCATCCTCAGTAGACCCATTTGCAGTTTGGGCTGTTTTCTGTTCCAATCAGTGGTCCACAACTGATTCATCAAATGTGGAATGTGCTGTCCTGTCCGTGGGATGGTACATATAAAAGACCCCTTGCTGCTTATCAGAAGGCGTAGCTTATGTGACAGCAGTGGGTTTCCTCTAAAAATATGTCAGAATGACCATATGACTGACATCCAATAGCCAATGATAAGATAAAAATCAATGTGCTCTTGAGGCATCGTTAAATAAAACAAACTTTACTTTCCTTTTTTTTCTAATTGATAATACAAACAATTAATAATTGGTAATGGTATGAAAACTTTGAAAGATATCCACCAGCACCCTTCTTCTCTTATAAAACATATTGGTAGAATGAAGTGGCAATTCGTGCAGTTGGAAATTTTGCTTTTAATTATACGTAACATAATTCTAATTGTTTTATCATAGTGTGTCCACCTGCGAAGCAGTTGGTCATTGGATCAATCCTTCTCAGTGGACCCATTTCCAATTTGGGCCATTATCCGTGTCAACAAGTGGTCCACAACTGGTTCATAAAAGGCTGTTGTGTTTGCTGTCCTGTCTGTGGAAAAGTGCATATGAAATACCCCTTGCTGCTTATTGGAAAGAGTAGCCTATGTGGCGGCAGCAGTTTCCTCTGAAGAAATGCATGTATGTCGGAATGACCATATATTTTATATCCAATAGCCGATGATCAGATAAAAATCACTGTTCTCTAGTGGTGTCGTTAAATCAAACAAACTTCATTTTTTTCTTTTTCTAATTGTTTTAATTATTCCAAATACTTGATGTTACATGTACTTGAACTATTATGTTTCCAAACAAACAAGATGAATGTGAACTTCATATAAATGTGTAATGTGATTTTATTTACATGTAAATGTAAAATGTTAGAGATTGCATTAAAGACTTAAGTTTATTTCGGTTAATGAGTGAAATGTAATACAAATAATAGCGTATCTACATTAAACCTACAGTATAATGTTCGGAAGTAGTAACAAATGATAGCAGATTTAAATGGAGTATTGATTCAATTGAGCTGTTCAAGTTGCCTGCACATAATGAAATTAAACCGGTATAATAGTCTATTTAATTGAGTTTTAATTTAAAGAAACAGATCCGACTTTTATTACCACTAACATTGACATTTGATGATTACTTTTCTGGTTAAATTGGAAAATATAATGGATTAATTTGATCACATGTAATATAATCTGTATAAAAAGTGTTAAATAAGTGGGTTTTTTTGGTAAATACATAGGGGATTTCTTCATCTTGATTACTTCAAATCTTGCATGGATATCTTTGTATGTCAATTCACCTTTAGTGAACCTCGATGGTCCAGTGGTAGAATGTCGGACTCTCAAGCTGATGACAGTGGTTCAAAACCCATTTGAGGCTGGCTCCATCTTGACTATGTGTCTAAATAACCAAATGTTTGACATCCAATAACTGATGATTAATAAATCAATGTGTTCTAGAGATATCATTAAACAAAACAAACCAATATAGTTTTAAGAATATGCTTTCATTACCTTCGATAGTAAAATCCATGCTAATAAGCATTTTATTTATAAGTTCACTTATACAAAATACCAAAAGGTTCATTCTTCTGACAAAGATTTTTTTTTTTTAGAATTTGTTATTTTAGTGAAGAATTTTAATTAATTGATCAAATTTAGAATTTAAAAGTTAAATCTCCTATGCAGAATTTCTCATTTTGAAACAAATGTTTTTAAAAGTTATTGGTATGAATTTTTTTTCACTGGTTCTCAACATAAACTCTTTTATTGGTTTGTTGTGTTTTTTTAATGTTAAAAATAGCTGCTATTTTTATTTATTTTCTTGTCAAGATTGGCTAAATTGATATTTTAATAATATTTTGTCGAAACATTCTACTCAAGTGCAAGTCTTCTGGAGTAGATTTAACAATAGTTGAACTTAGTGTGAATAGAGAACATACATGTACACTATATATGTACATGTATATTAAATTTTCTATGAAAAAATAAGGATGTTTCTTTAAATTGAAATCAGTACGTCATGAATATGCTTCATCAGTACATTGTAACTTTCTATCCTTTTCACGTACATGTATACCATATATATGGTTCTGTTTTAGCTTACCTATGATTATGCCCTTAGGTTATGCAGTTTTCCTTCCATCCATCTTTCTGTCCATTAAATATTTTGTGTATTTCCAGTCCAGCTTGGTAATTTCTTCCTGAATGTCTAGGATTTCTAACTGCTACTACAATTACACAGTCATCTAAGTGAATGAGATCCGGTTAAATAGGCGCAGATTTTTTTTATCTTTACACTTAATTTGTAAAGCTTAAGCATGTTAAACAAAAAACTTAATAAAAAAGGAAAGGTTTGTTTAAAACCACCCAAGCTCTTATAATTGAGGTGTATGAGCCATAATAGAAACATGTTTTGTACTATTTGATTAACAGCAAAACCGTATGTATATATACTTCCCACAGAAAGGATAGCACATTCTGTTTTATATCAGTTGTTACATGGATTGGAAAACGAATAAAAACCTAACATGCTTATATATGAGATAGATTTTAGAATCTGTCACACCTCAAATGTTCTGCCAGAAACATAGTCGAGCACAATTTTTTTTAAAATTAATTTATTTTTTTAATTATTTTTTTAATGTAAGTAAAAATTATTATACTGCATGAAACATATTCTTATTGTCATGTACATTTAAACCAGTTAGCATTGTATTTCCCTGCAAATGTGAACATTATGAGTTTTAAGTACACAGTTACACTATGTAGATGCTAAATTCAAGTTGAAATATAACTGATGGAATGCTTGCTACAGCTCATAACTTGAACTGGTTTCTAGGAGTAGACAGAAGAGTAAATGTTTAATTTGTTAAAGTATGCCTGCTGTGGGGACTAACTGAATGGTCTCTTTTCCACTCAAGATTGCACGCAAGGGATATGTGGAGGTGTTAAATATGAGCTTTGGACAGTTCGCAATAATACTTAGCAAAAAGCATGAATAGAAGGTAACAGGTCAAGATAAAAAAAAAACCATTGATTGTTCAAATGAAAATTGATATAATTGGTGCATTTTAGATCAATGGGTATAAAAATAAACAAGGAAAAGAAAAGAAGAACAGTACTTAAAGTTGAAAAAAATATTTTTTTATGACAGTCTCGAAGGTTAAAGTCTGATTCTATGTCCTTGGAGACGTTTCTGATGCTTCAAACAAATACAAGCCGTAATCACATCCAGCAGGTTCTCCCCAGTGCATTCTGTTTAGTTTTAAGGCCAAAGTAAAGATCCAAACGTCAAACCATCTGTAATTTAATTGGCCTTGCAAAAAAAATGTTTTGGTTAACGGTATCTTGGGATCTGGCACTGACCTTATACTATCCTCTGTTTATGTGAAGGACCCACTGTTTATGTGAAGGACCCACTGTTTATGTGAAGGACCAACTGTTTATGTGAAGGACCCACAAGATGATGCTACAGTTGATGACAGTGGGTGGCATATAAATTAATGGGCAAAAAAAACGATACAAAGAATAAAATATTTGTGACATTTGGATATTTTGTTTAAAGTTTCTGCAGATTTTGTTTTTATCGCTGCTTAAATTATGACATTTATGTCTACTATACATCTGTTCTGAAAATACAAATGTTGTTTTCAAAGTTTTATGTGGATCCTCAAAGTTATTGTTAAATTATCCTTGGTATAATTTCTTTTGCCCATTTGTTTATATTTTTTAATGAACCAACAATGAGTGTCAGGTTTATGACCATGGAGATAAGGAAAGAAAACACAAGCTGTATTGTCTGATACTCATTAATGAGCCTATCTATGTATATGTCAGGTTTGTGGAGTTACAGAAACTTGATGACTCTGCGACATCTGGGTTAATGAGATTGTTCACACTAGACAAGAACTATCGACTTTTTACTTTAATGAAGAACAATTCCAAAGTTAAGCTATCCATAGATACTAAATGCAAGAGGATTATTAATTACGCTGTAAAATGACACCTGCTCTATGAAGTCTCCATTAGTTGCACGATCTTTACAGACTTCCGTTGGTTTTGTTTACTGTATTGCATGGAGCACACATGTGGACAACTGTAAATTAAATTATCTTTCCCACATAAGTATTGTCAGTTATTGTACAAAATAATTGATTTCCTGTCAGGTTATAAAATCAAATTTTATTTAATGTCACCAATGTGGCACATGTGACTGACATTTATTGTTTGAATGTGCCATGAAGGTATGAACTATAACACAAATGTTTTAATTAGGATCAATAATTTGAAAGTATTTGAATTCATTTCACACAATATATTGTCATTGAATTTAATGTTTTTATTAAATAAATTTGGTTTTTTGTCATTAATTAATACTGTAAAACATGAAATTAACGCATCCCCAAATTAATGAGTGATGGTGGTCAGACTAAAATGCGAAATGAAATTAATGTGAGTTGCTTCCCTTTGATGCAGTATTTTCAGAAAAACACACATTAATTTTGTGCAGCAATCTGCTGGTAAAGCAATTCCCTAAAACTGAGACCACAAGCATTGTTGTTGTTAATATCAACTAACTCAATTGTGAACATTCACCTGCATCAGAAACAACCAAGTGTTAATTCCCTAATGAAAAAACTAAACACATAACTCACAAGTTCTATCATCACATGGTGGGCAACTTATCAGACTAGTGGTTGATACACAGACATCTAAGTGAATGAGATAAATCTATTTATAAGTCTTTTATTATGTACTTATGCCATAAATTATACCTTGTGTTATTTTTAATAATTTTTAATAAAATATGAGAGATTATCATGTACTAGTATTTTATATCCATTTCTTTTGTTTGAAGATCCCATGAAATATTCATTACAAGTTAGAAATAAATGCATCATATTATTAATGTGAATAACATGGACTGGCATTTTTCACATTAATCTGAGTCATATTCAATACTGCAGTTATAACAGTTCCCTGAAATTTGTTTTTTTTCATCTAATATCATAAGTCTGTGTCAAGCCAAGCCAGAAGTTTTGAACTGTGCCTCCATCAAAAAGGTTCAGGATTGCTTCCGCCCCCGACCCAAATTCTTAAGAGAAGGCGCCGGGTCAAGGGAGAAAAAGTCTGTGATATTCTGTTTATTTAAATACTTACAAGCACACTGGTTAATCAGTGGTTATTAGATATCAGACTGTATTTTTAGCTCATGGTCTTCAAAGGAAACCATCTCCCTCATAAAGTTACTCTTTCTGGTAAGCAGCAAGGTATCTTTTATATTTACTTTCAAACAGATGGGATAGCACTACCCATTGGGGCCACTAAAGGGAGTTGATCTGATGATCTAACATACCTTGATGGATGATTTACATCTAAGGTATGTCTCACCCAACATTTTCAAACAGAATGCATCAAAGTGTAATATCATGTGATTGCGACACCATCAATCTGAGGGTACCATTTTTCTATTCAGAAAATTTGATATCTTCCAAGTATTTATGAAGACTTCTGTGATCTTTGAAAAACACTTTTTATATATAATCTTACATACATGCATTCTGGATAATAAAGAAATTATCACACTCAAATGAAGCATACAAAAATTATGAAACTTGTTTGAGAAATGTGTGATACTACTCACTGTCACTTGGTGAATAGCATATTTCAGAAACTCATTTCGTAATTTCTGATGACCCTCATGCTTATGTAATAATCTCTATGTATTGCATGACTAGATGATTTCCATATTGTATATTATTATTCTATATAATGAAGAAATTATCACACTCAAATGAAGCATACAGAAATTATAAAACATGATTGAGAAATGTGTGATACCACTCACTGTCACTTAATGAATAGCACATTTCAGAAACTCATTTCGTAATTTCTGTGTGACCTTCATGCTCATGTAATAATCTCTATGTATTGCATGACTAGATGATTTCCATATTGTATATTAATATTATCTTTGTGTATCCCAGGAGGAAGTGAGGGCACCGATGTTTCAAAGGTTTCCTGCCTGTTTGCATTCAGTTTATTGCAAGGTTTGTTTTATTTAACGACGACTTTAGAGCATATTGATTTTAATCTTATCATCGGCTATTGGACATCAGTCATATGGTCATTCTGACATTGATTTAGATGAAAAATGCTGCCACCACATAGGCTATTCTTTCTGATAAGCAGCAAGGAATCTTTTATATGCACTGTCCCACAGACAGGAGAACACATACCATGGCCTTTGATGAACCAGTTGTGGACCACTGGTTGGAAGGGAAAATAGCCCAAACTGAAAATGGGTCCACCGAGAAGGATCGATCCGATGACCGACCGCTTCACAGGTGGACACGCTACCGTTTGAGCAACATCCCACTCCCCCAGTTTATTGCATGAGAAATCTCTATACCGAGACAAACCAAACTTCACTTTATTCATTCAAAGTAATAAACTGGAGAAGCGAACAAGCACTGATATTATAGGAATCGTATGTTAACTACCTGGTCTGTTTGAAACTCTTTGATCAGCTGTTGTGATTTGTGAGTGCCAGATAAATAAGTCTTATTGCTGAGAGAACAACTGTCCAGTAAGTGGGTGATCAGAGTCTAGACAGTTGTAAATAATTGATCAACGACAGTGAAATGCTTTGTAGTGTCGACTTGAGTATGCTTTTACATATACTTTAGCCAAGTAATAAATTCTAGATTCCCCAAATAATTAAGATTGGCATTTACTGTATCAATTATTTGTTATTCTGAGGGAGCTCAGAAGTAGAGGTACAGTGGGTCATTGGACCATTCTCCTTCAGTGGACCCATTGAACTATTTCCTCTTCCACAATGGTAAAATGAAGTAAAGTTTGTTTTATTTAACGATGCCTCTAGAGCACATTTATTTTTATCTTATCATCGGCTATTGGATGTCATAAATATGGTCATTCTGACATATGTCTTTAGAGGAAACCTGCTGTCGCCACATAGGCTACGCCTTCCGATAAGCAGCAAGGGATCTTTTATATGCCCCGTTCCACAGACAGGACAGCACATTGTGGAACATCTGGTCTATTTTCCATTCCAACCAGTGGTTCACAACTGGTTCATCAAAGGCCGTAGTATGTGCTGTCCTGTCTGTGGGACGGTGCATATAAAAGACCCCTTGCTGCTTATCGGAAAGAGCAGCGTATGTGGCGACAGTGGGTTTCCACTAAAACATATGTCAGAATGAGTATATATTTGACGTCCAATAGCCGATGATGAAATAAAATCAGTGTGATCTAGAGGCATCATTAAATAAAACAAACTTTATTTATGGGTTGATATAACTAAACAGACTTTCCTTATCTTTTGTATTCTGCTCTCACTTAACCCCTCGCCTTTTTTTCAAAGACAAAAATAGCTTCTTCTTTCTTTTTTTTGGGGTAAAATATTCCAGTCTGAATGTAATAAATACCAGTGAACCTCGGTTGTTCGGCGGTAGAACGTCGGACTCTCAAGCTGATGACATTGGTTCAAAACCTGTAGGACACTGGCTCACACTTGATAACCAAATGTTTGACATCCAATAACTGATGATTAATAAATCAATGTGCTCTTGTGGTGTTGTTAAACAAAATAAAAAGTAATAAATAACACAAAGAATTATCATTTATTACATTATTAAAATGTGTAATTAACATATTAATTTCATTAAAAAGAATAATTCCTGGTCTCTTTATGAAAAGATGCTCAATTTCCCAAACAGAGCATCTAGTGAAATTTCAGAAATAAAACCCTGCCTTCAGATTGAAGTTATTTTTGTTCCATTTCTATTGAGCACTTAATTATTCAGTTGGCCGTTACTGGATTAACACTATTGCTGTAAATGTTGTGTGCAGAAACCCATGAGCACTGCCAACATTTTTATGGTTTTTTCAATGTGGTAATTCTCGTTGGCATTGATGATCATTTATGATACACTTGGGAATGGACTTATAAGAAGACAGATTTCTCGAAAGTGGACAATAAACTGATTCAGATGTCTGACTTCTGGTCTTCTGATATAAATTATCATGCAGTAGCTTCCTGACCACAGGCGTAAATCCTGGATGGGGGGGAGACAACTCCCCCACTTTTTGTACAGGGAGAGATGCATATATAATTATCCCCCCAACCTTTTGCTTCAAAAAACTGGAATAAAATGCCTAAATAATAATCTTTTCCAGTATTTCTCTTTATGTTATCAATGTAACACTTACATGTGTAGCTATGTGGTCTTAGTGCAAATATACTGAATCACCCAGGGGTTCTATTATAGTTTGAAAGTTTTAGCCAGAAGAGGGATTTCAAAAACCTTGGTATTGAAGAAAAAAAATAGGGGGAAGGACATGCCTCCACCTAACCTCCAGCTCGCTCTCCCTTCCTTTCCAGGAAGTGATTGTCACACATGTTCTTGACCCTCATAAGTTTTGAAGTATACTAAATTAGGAATGCATTATTAAACTTTATGCTTATAAAATATCCCATCTCTATAAAGGTAGGTTTTGATTTGAAGTTTGAAGGGTAAATTATTATTTTTTAAATATATTAATTTTGGCAAATAAAATAATCATATTCAAAATATAATGTCTGTTATAAGGTATATAGATCTAGAGTTATAGCTGTGCCATTTAATTGCTGAAATATTTCATAAGCTAATATGCCAAAAGATATAATATTTACAGATCTGCAGTTCCACTGAAATATTAGCCATCATTTTTAGTGTTATCACAGAAAATACACATGGTGTAAATGTGATATTCTTAGCTAGGTAATGTGAAAAAAAGTTGTTTGTACCTATATAAAGCACTGAATCCTATACTGAAACAAGTTAAACTAATTAACTGCCTGGCATTACTAATTTCTTTTACGATTCCAATTTGTTTATGTTTTCTTAATTACTTTGAAGTCATTTTGAAATATTTTACAACATTTTACAGGTATGAAACCATATGGAAAAATAAGGATAAATTAAAAATACTCAGGTAATCACTTCAGCTGCTGAGAGTAAACCTTTTTGTTGGAATATTGTATCATTATCTGCCTCGATGGCACAGTGGGCTTCATGGTTGGTACTGGGATCAAATCCCATTTGAGCCATGGTATTTTTAATCTCGATACCGGCTCCAACCCAGAGTGAATGCTCCACAGGGGTAAGCGGGTATGAGTATACCATTTACACCAACAAGTGGTCTACAACTGGTTTATCAATGGCTGTGGTATGTACTATCCTGTCTGTGGGATAGTGCATATAAAAGATCCCTTGCTGCTTATCAGTAAGAATAGCTACGTTAGTGTGGCGGCAGTAGGGTTCGTCTCTCCTACTAACACTAGCCTCTGTCCTGGACAGACAGCACAGTAAGCTGAGTTGTGTGCCCAGGACAGCATGCTTGAACCTTAATTGGATATCAGCATGAAAATAAATGCAACCGACCAACCAGTAATTTTTAACCAAAATAAAAAGAAGAAAAATAGTAATATTAAAGAAAAATTTGAAAACTTGAAAAAAGAAGTGAAATAACCACACTGTAACCTCCATTAGCTAATGTTTATTTTTGTGGTTGGGGATTGTTAAATAAATAACAATGAATACTAAGCTCAGCACTCTCTGGCCATGTTTGGTTACCCTGTGTTGTAAAATGTATGATGGGGTCTGCTCTGCTTGTGTACAGGCACACTATGTAATGGAGAATCTACAAGGAAGGATGGATTCGTGAAAAATGAATTATTATTCACGGATCCACACTTTCGAGTGCATTCTCCTACTTAATCCACCACTCGCTAAATATAATGTTCGGTACTAAATATATTTTTATTTTACATATGATATGTCACTTTGGTAAAACTGTTATGAATTTTGAGAAAATAACAAATCAAATATAACATATCCCAGTCAGGTCTCAAAAAACAGAATAGCACGTGCAATGTAATAGACATAGTTAAATCTCGATGATTACGCTGCTTTTTATATCTAAAATGTTCATTCACGTGTTACAAACCGATTGGTGAAGATGGATAAATAGTTGGTCGAGCTGGCAGGTTGAGTCAATCCGTAGGCTTTGGGCTCAAACCCAGGTAAGTGGAATACATTGTAATACTGTGATGTGAGTGTGAATGAAAGATGTTATAGGTGTGTGGGAGCAACGTAACTGAACTTAGGAGATGGTATCTGGAAAAAAGTAGTTTTTCTTTATCCCACTTTAGATTGATGAACAATAACATACTTCATTAATATTCATGACTTGCTGCACGTGCATTCTCTGCGTTCATTGGTCTCCCCAAGTGTAGATTCGTGAAAAATAATCAACAGTTAGCGTAATAGCGTGACGTCACTACAGTGGATTAATATCAGTATGCTATGTCGAAATAGACACATTATTTCAACGATCTTTACAATATAGTTAATTTCGCAGCATTGCGGTAATTAGTACTGATGGTTTGATGCAAACTGATGTGTTTGGTTCGTTGCACAAAACTTATCACGCTATCCGTCTCGTGGGCGGTACGTACTGGGATCGAATCTCAGTCGAGGCAGGCTATTTTTTAAATAAAGTTTGTTTTATTTAACGACGTCTCCAGAGCACATTGATTTTTATCTGATCATACATATGGTCATTCTGACATGTCTTAAGAGGAAACCCGATGCCGTCACATAGGCTACTCCTTCCGATAAGCATCAAGGGATCTTTTATATGGACCGTCCCACAGACAGGACAGCACATACCACGACCTTTGATAAACCAGTT
>JAULBS010014050.1:0-11008 GCA_032355785.1 Symmetromphalus regularis | reverse complement strand
TGTTTTTTCTTCTCATAAATAATAGATTTTCGGAAATATTTTGCATTAAGCATGATGCACACATATTTTATTTAGGAGTATTTTAGTGAAATATTGCGTAATAAGCAGGATTCCTGTGCCATGTGAAACCCTGTCATTGCTTTCTGTTTCCTAATAGCCACTGAATAAACAATATGTTGTCAAACACTGCAATTAAGAAAATGTCCATGACAAAATAAATGCTGTGCAGAAATAGTGTTCATGACATTTTCTACAGCAATTTTAGTGTAAAGTGTACTTTATTTTTAATAATAATAATAATTTAAAAAATCACCATGTAAAAAGAAAAAGTCTGCAGCAAAAAAAGTGCCGCAGAGAATGAAAAACTCTACAGCAATCTCCACGGCATTGCCGATTGCCACAAGCAATTTGAGGGGTTGTGTTGTTTTACATACAGTACTCAGTGACTTGTATGTAGTGAAATATCTGCTAGTTCAGAAGATTATTTCCTTGAAGTTTGTTTTATAACCATGCAAGAACCATCTCTAATAACCTATGGAATATAATTATATCTTTATTTCAGCTCAACAACAGAATCGCACAAATGGACAGGCCCGAACTAACAAAGACCCCAAACCTCGCAGTGAAGAAAATTCATCAACGGACACAGATGACTCCAGTGACCTGGGTGAAGATGAGACATTTGCTAAATCTCTACATCATGTCAGAACCAAGGATGATGCACTGAAGATAACCAGGCCAAAGATTGCTAAAGAAGATGAAAGTGCTTGGAGCTTCCCCCACTCGCCTGACAACGATGCTGACCTCACATTCAACAGCGGCTTCAGAACAGTGGGACCGGTTGGATCAAGAGTGAGTTTGCTTAAGTTACTCCAGTGTCTTGTCTGTTTCTTTTGTGTTTTTTGGTTTGTCATTGTTCCACATCACGTAGAAATAGAGATATAGTCGGGAAATCATGTAATAAGGAAGGAAAGGGTATGAACACGTAATGGCAATCTGCTGTAAGAGGTTTTAACATGTACTGCTTTTTTACCGAGGTATAACTTGTATAGTTTCAGCTGCAGATTGAACGTAATTGGGTCTGCTATCCATGATCACATTAGTTATTATAACAGAACTCCATCAGTAAAAATTACATAGTGATCAAAACATCTTTTAGTATTTTACTTTTATAACAGTCAGGTTCAAGTTAATTTAAGCTCCATTCAGTGGCTTATACCCTTTGAGTTTCCTCACTAGAGGTGTGAAAACCCTTTGACTTTTGTATAAGGAGATCTGAATACCCTAACTTTTCCTGAGAATGTGGAATGCTGGTTTGTTATGTTTAATGACACTACTAGAGCACATTGATTTATTAATCATCGACTACTGGATGTGAGACATTTGGTTATTTTGGCACGTAATTAAGTGTGTCAGCCTCCAACAGGTTTTGAACCAGTTATCAGCTCAAGAGTCTTGATGTTCTACCACTGGACCACTGAGGCTCACCAATTTGTTACTATAGTCTGGGAGATGAGTTATTTGTCCTGTATTCCTTTGGGGGTGGGAGATGAATTATTTATCCTGTATTCCTTTGGGGATGGGAGATGAATTATTTGTCCTGTATTTCTGTGGGGGTGGGAGATGAATTATTTATCCTGCATTCCTTTGGGGATGGGAGATGAATTATTTGTCCTGTATTCCTGGGGGGTGAGAGATGAATTATTTATCCTGCATTCCTTTGTGTGTGGGAGATGAATTATTTGTCATATATTCCTTTGGGGGCAAGAGATGAATTATTTGTCCTGTATTACTTTAGGGGTGGGAGATGAATTATTTGTCCTGTATTCCTTTGGGAGTCAGAGATGAATTATTTATCATGTATGGGGGTGGGTGATGAATTATTTATCATGTATTCCTTTGGGGTTTGGAGATGTCCATTTTCAACTTTCACTCTTTCTGTTTATCTTCTGATATTAATATGAATTTGACAGCTCACAGAAGTTAAATATGTCTTAGTTAGATTTGTCAACAGTTGAAAAAATCCATCTAAATCACTTGATGATCATTAAGGTTTCACTCCTTTGAGCATCCACCATTATTGAAACGTGGAAGAAAAGAAATGCTGTTTCTTTACTAATTGTTTCTAAATAGAATTTTTGCTAAACATTTCTATTACTCTCCATGTTTCAGAGGTCTCCTGATAAATCCAAGATGGGTTTGGATAATTTCGGACTGGCACCTTCAGGTATTTCATAACTGATGCTTATTTTGTAATCACATTTAATTTAGTTTAATGCATCAGCCCTCAAAATTAGGAATTATTAAAAAAAATTAAATGGGGGGGGGGGAGGGGGGAATCTTTTATCAGTGTGATATATTTCTATCTACTTTCTTTTTTGTTGATTTTACTATCTTTCATCTTATGGGTAAGAGGTCTGCTATAATACAATAAATGAAGATAAATACTCATAGGTATATATAATATATATATACAGGCAATCCTTGGGTTACGAACATCCATAGTTAAGAACCGACCTCCATAAAGTCTGTTACATTAAAAATTTGAGTTACGTACATTGTTTGGTAATAAGGAATGGGCAGACTACTTCGCGATGCACATTAAAATATTGTGTATTTTCAGTGGTTTGTTGGTTTGAGGAAGTACATCACTACGTCGATGCCATTTTACTAAGACAAACATTTGACTCTAATATGAACCATAACTGTTCCAACAAATGTAAGATATAAGAATAGAATTCGTTTGCAACTTAGGGACTGCCTACATATATATTAAAAAAAGCAAAGTTTGTTTTATTTAACGATGCCTCTAGAGCACATTGATTTTTATCTTATCATCGTCTGTTGGACATCAATCATATGGTCATTATGACATATGTCTTTAGAGGAAACCCGCTGTCGCCACTTAAGCTACTCTTTCCGATAAGCAGCAATGGGTCTTTTTTATGCACCGTCCCACAGACAAGACATCACATACCACAGCCTTTGATTGTGGACCATTGTTTGGAAAGGAAAATAACCCAAACTGCAGATGGGTCCACTGAATATATATACAAATGTATATAAATAAACACTTATATGTATACATATACATAAATATTAAAGGTAAACCAACCCAGAGTACGGCACCAGTTCAGCAAGCTATTGAAGTGGATTGGCCACTGAAAGATGAGTTTAACTTCCAGCTAGCGTGTCGACAGTGTTTTGTCAAGACTGGAGAGGGCATCAAGGGCTTTAACTACAAGGCTGACCTACGACACAGTTGTGCTCATGACGTTCTGTTGATTAAACTGAAACAGAGACCGGAAGTGAACTGGATTAAAGTGCGACCACGTGCTGACAGCTCAGGACAATACTTCAAAGCATTCAAGATTTGTCTCCACTTTCAGGTAAGTGTGACAAACATATATGTAAAACCACATTTCAAAATGTCAAAACATTAAACAGGCTTGGGAATTGTACGCCCATCGGCGTATATATGCGCCAGTAAAGTTCACAGTATGTCTCATGGTATATTCCAAATACCTCAAGACTTAGAGTAAAAAAAAATCCCGTCAATGTAGGTTCAAATGGAAACAGTTTTTCTCAATTTCTGTGCATTGAGACAACAAATCAGCCTCAAAAATACCCAAATTCATTTTCAGGCAAGGACCTCACCCATCTGGACCCACTATCGGAGCATTGCCCCTGTACCGTGTCTGGGTTTAGTCGTCCCTTGGATTGGGATTTTAGGTTGAATACTCGCCAGGCACTTTTTGCAGTTCCCATGCCTGATTAAATAAGGATTATTAATTGTGATTATACTGCTGTATAATCTTTCGGTTTAGTTTGATAGCATCTTTCAACCTTCTAAACTTTAGTAGGATGTATATATACTTCTCTATGTGTCTTCTATTGTGTACTCAAAAGTCAAATAATTGGTGAAATTTGACTAGTGTAAAGGAGAGTGATTATAAATCAATTACTAGAAAGAAGTACACCTTAAACCACAGTATGTTTTCTGTGAGGGAGCAGGGTCTAGCTCAAACAGTAGCGTGTCAGTCATCGGATCGATCTTTCTCATTTCCAGTTTTAGGCTATTTCCTGTCTGTGGGACAGCGCATATTAAAGATCCCTTGCTGCTTATCGGAAAGAGAAGCCTATTTGCAGTTTGGGCTATTTTCTGTTCCAACCAGCGGTTCACAAATGGTTCATCAAAGGCCATGGTATGTGCTGTTCTGTCTGTGAGACAGTGCATATAAAAGACCCCTTGCCGCTTATATGAAAGAGTAGCCTATGTGGTGGCAGCAAGTTTCCTCTAAATCAATATGTCATAATGACAATATGTTTGATGTCCAATAGCCGATGACAAGAATAAAATCAATGTGCTCTAGAGGCGTCATTAAATAAAACAAACTTTCCTTTTTTACTGTTTTCTGTGAATTGTCTCTGATAACACTGAAGGTATTACGTACTTTGCGTCTAAAAGTTATTTTATTTATGTAGGCAGGAGAGCGTTGCCGGATCGGAGAGGAGAAATGCACGTTCCCTCACCATGCTGCTGAAAAAAGACTTTGGGAAATGGATCAAGATGGGGAATTCAGCATTCCAAACTTTGTAGCAGAAATGAGGGACAAAAAAATCTGTAATTAAATTTATTTTTTCCTCAGTTAAATTAAAAAAATATATATCTTCCTATCCTAAAAGTACTTGCTTTTTTCCCCGTGTTTGCTGTAAAAATCCAAGTATCTTGTGTACATCTTTAAAAATTGATATCCCATTTGCAGTTTGGGCTATTTTCTGTTCCAGCCAGTGGCCCACAACTGGTTCATCAAAGGCTGTGGTATGTGCTGTCCTGTCTGTGGGACAGTGCATATAAAAGACCCCTTGCTGCTTATCAGAAAGAGTAGCCTATGTGGCAGCTGCGGGTTTCCTCTATATAAATATATCAGAATGACCATATGATTGACTTTCAATAACCGATGATAAGATAAAAATCAATGTGCTCTAGAGGCATCGTTAAATAAAACAAACTTTACTTTAAAAATAGGTATGTTATTATGGTGGTCGAATTTCATCAAGGTATTAAGGTATTTGCTGTGCCGCCCTGTCCCTTCGCCGCAAAGCCATCTCAATTTCACTTCTAACGAAGGCAAATATTTCATTACCCTTTTTCCCCGCTTGCCCAATAGGAAACTCACATTTGTCATGGTGCGCCTGATGTTTCATCCAAATTGACTTGTTGCCCTCTTGATTAGACACCTGTTGTTATTTTTGTTTTAGGATAGATTTAATTTATTTTTTGTCTACTTGATGTGCAAAATGACAGTATCCATAATTTATTACAATGATTTTCACTCCCAACCAATGCCTTACAACTGGTATGCCAAAGGCTGTGGCATGTGCTGTTGTGTCTGTGGGAAAGTGCATACATAAAAAATCCAATGCTGCTAACTGAAAAATGTAGCAAGTTTCCTCTGAAGACTGTAAGGCTCAGTTTCTCATTGACAGTTCAGCCACGATCTACAGTTCAACCCATTCTTTTAACACATGTGGACCCAGTTTAAACTAAGAATCGAGGTTAAACTGTCGACGAGAAATCGGCCCTTAGAATCACCAAATGTTTGACATCCAGTAGCCGATGATTAATAAATCATTTTGCTCTATTACTATTGTTAAAAGACTATATATTTTTTTGTATCACTTTGACTGACTTATTAAACCATCCAGTAATTATCTTGTTAACTTGGCCCCAGAGTTAGTATTAAACCTAGTAGTTAGTATAGACCTAAGTGTTAACTTGAACCCAGGATTTAGTATAAACCTAGTAGTTAGTATGGACCCAGGAGTTAGCATGGACCCAGGAGTTAGTATAAACCTAGTAGTTATCATGGACCCAGGAGTTAGTATAAACCTAGTAGTTAGCATGGACCTGGGAGTTAGCATGGACCCAGGAGTTAGTATAAACCTAGTAGTTAGCATGGACCCAGGAGTTAACATGGACCCAGGAGTTAGTATAAACCTAGTAGTTAGCATGGACCCAGGAGTTAGTATTAACCTAGTAGCTATTATGGACCCAGGAGTTAGTATAAACCTAGTAGTTAGTATGAACCTGGGAGTTAGTATAAAACTAGTAGTTAGCATAGACCCAGAAGTTAGTATAAACCTAGTAGTTAGTATGGACGCATGAGTTAGCATGGACCCAGGAGTTGGCATGGATCCAGGAATTAGTATAAACCTAGTAGTTAGCATTGACCCAGGATTTAGTATAAACCTAGTAGTTAGTATATACCCAGGAGTTAGCATGGACCCAGGAGTTAGTATAAACCTAGTAGTTAGCATGGACCCAGGAGTTAGTATAAACCTAGTAGTTAGTATATACCCAAGAGTTAGCATGGACCCAGGAGTTAGTATGGACCCATGATTTTAGCATGGACCTAGGAGTCAGTATAGACCCAGGAGTTAGTATAAACCTAGTAGCTATTATGGACCCAGGAGTTAGTATAAACCTAGTAGTTAGTATGGACCTGGGAGATAGTATAAACCTAGTAGTTAGCATGGACTCAGAAGTTAGTATAAACCTAGTAGTTAGTATGGATGCAGGAGTTATCATGGACCCAGGAGTTGGCATGGATCCAGGAATTAGTATAAACCTAGTAGTTAGCATTGACCCAGGAGTTAGTATAAACCTAGTAGTTAGTATATACCCAGGAGTTAGCATGGACCCAGGAGTTAACATGGACCCATGATTTTAGCATGGACCTAGGAGTCAGTATAGACCCAGGAGTTAGCATGGACCCATGAGTTAGCATGGATCCAGGAGTTAGTATAAACCTAGCAGTTAGTATAGACCCATGAGTTAATATAAACCTAGTAGTTAGCATAGACCCAGAAGTTAGTATGGACCCAGGAGTTAGCATGGACCTAGGAGTTAGTATAGTCCCAGGAGTTGTCATGGACCCAGAAGTTAGTATAAACCTAGTAGTTAGCATGGACCCAGAAGTTAGTATAAACCTAGTAGTTAGCATGGACCTGGGAGTTAGTATAAACCTAGTAGCTAGTATGGATGCAGGAGTTATCATGGACCCAGGAGTTGGCATGGATCCAGGAATTAGTATAAACCTAGTAGTTAGAATTGACCCAGGAGTTAGCATGGACCCAAGAGTTAGAATGGATCCAGGAGTTAGTATAAATCTAGTAGTTAGTATAGACCCAGGAGTTAGTATAAACCTAGTAGTTAGTATATACACATGAGTTAGCATGGACCCAGCAGTTAGTATAAACCTAGTAGTTAGCATGGACCCAGGAGTTAGTATAAACCTAGTAGTTAGCATGGACCCAGAAGTTAGTATAAACCTAGTAGTTAGCATGGACCCAGGAGTTAGTATAAACCTAGTAGTTAGTATAAACCTAGTAGTTAGTATAAACCTAGTAGTTAGTATAGACCCAGGAGTTAGTATAAGCTAGTAGTTAGTATATACCCAGGAGTTAGTATAAAACTATTAGTATAGACCTAAGAGTTAACATAGACCTAAGAGTTAGCGTGGACCCTGGAGTTAGTATAGACCCAGGTATTCTGTGCCTTGACTGCCAAAATAAAATTAAACATTCTTTCATCATTAACTATAATTTTTACTTATTTTAGATTCAAGCTTATTTCCATCAACTGGGGCTGTACCAGTTGCTAAAACCAGCAAGCAAGAGAGTTTTATTCCTGGTTTAAATTACACAAACAACAACAAACGTCAACCATCAACATTTAATACCTCTGAACCACCTCCAAGCAGAACAACACAGGAAAACTCGGTTCCAGCAATGCCTGCACAACAGCCTTTTCAACAACAACCTCCTCAGCAACAGTTCCCTAACTTCAAACAACCTCCACCACCACTACAGAATATGAATCGCCCATTTGAAACGCCATCATTGAGTCCGCAAAGACAAGCTCATTTGCAGGGTCAGCCTTTGCTTCAAAGACCAATGTTTGACAGTCCACCACAATTTACAGTACCCCCACCAACGTTGTCGCCCCCATCACAAAATTACCAGTCACAAGGACAAGGTTTTCAACATGCATCAGATACTGATAATAATTCTGGAATGAAAAAACTTGAGAATCCATTGAAAGAGCAGTTTGATTATAAAGTAGTATGTAAAGAGTGTCTGTTTCCTCTCGAACAGTCGGGCCTGTTTCCTCTCGAACAGTCGGGCCTGTTTGTGCACAAACCTCACGTTCACAACTGTGAGCAAAATATTCTAGCGCTGCACAAGAAAGGGTATCCTAATGCCTGGGTAAGAGTAAGGGAACGAACCAATCACAGAGAATTCCCCGGCAGGTACATTATTTGTCACAGTATAACATTTAAAAAACCCTCAATGTGCAGGTTTGGTGAAGAGAAGTGTAGTTTTGCTCACAACCGTGTTGAACAGATTCTGTGGACAATGGAAAAGGAAGGTAAATTTAACGTTTCGGAGTTTATCCTTCAGAACAGGTCTACTACTGGTGAAGGAACTCAAGGTTATACTGTTCAGGAACTATTGAAAAAACATGGCGGAATGTTCCAATTTATTTGCCAACAGTGTTTCTATGATCGGCCGCCACGTATAGCAGAGTTGGGAAGGAAAGGCTACTGTAATGCTATGAAAGGACATCCTTGGGAGAACTGCAAAGTTCTGGCTCATTTTTGTCCACTAGGTGGTATCACGATTATAAAGAGGCGAGTGTTTAAACACAAATCTGCTTACTTCAGAATCTGTCACTGGATATTGTACTGCAAAAAATCTTTAACCGGAGAATGTCCGTTTGCTCATAGCATGGTGGAGCGTGATGTTTGGATGTGTGAAAGAGATGGTGATCTGACTCAGGAGGAGGTTGTTGACGAGTGTGATGCCATACAGTCAGGCCATCCACGCACTACTCTAGCTGCATCAGCTCAACCACAAGATGTTTATACGCAGGACAATAATAAACCAGCAAACACCGCTCCACCTACCAGTGCAGCAAATAATTCAGAAAATGAAAGTTATACAGAAGAGCTGTGTCCCTTCAATATTCAAATTGTCTGTGGTACATGTTGGAAGAATGGAACTCGCAGTAAAAAAGATGGAACTCTTGACAAATGCATTAAAGGCCATCACCATTGGGACACGATCAAAATCTTCTTGGTGCTGCCTGACATTAAAGAAATTCGACCTCTTCCCATACAAATTCCTAACTGTTTTTATTTTGTCATATGCAAGTATGTTCTTCAGAAGAAAAAATGTGATTATGGCCTGGGAGGTCCATGTCAGTTTGCTCACAGTGAAAAGGAAATAAGTGTCTGGTTCTGGATGTGTAGAAATGGTAGTAAGTATTTCTGTATCTTTTACAATTCCTGCAATTAAGAAAATGTCCGCAGCAAAATAAATGCTGTAGAGAAATAGTGTCCAAGGCATTTTCCACGGAAATTTTAGTATAAAATATACTTTATTTTTAATAATAATTAAAAAAATATATCTTTAAAAAAAAGTCTGCAGTAAAAAAGTAATGAGGAGAATGAAAAACATTGCTGTGAGCAATTTCTGGATTTGCATTTATTGGGTAGGTTTGATGTCATTAGTTGATAGTTTCACAACTCAAATTAATCTTAGTTTTTTCCATTCCAACCAGTAGTCCACAAAAGCCGTGGTGTGTGATGTCCTGGGCTGGGACAGTGCATATAAAATACCCCTTGCTGCTTATCTGAAAGAGTAGCCTATGTCGTGGCAGTGGGTTTACTCTAAATAAATGTCAGAATGACATATGATTGAAGACCAATAACTGATGATAAGATAAAAATCAATGTGCTCTAGAGGCATCATTAAATAAAACAATATTTAATTTTTTTCATTGTTTAATCATTAGACCTTATTAATTTTCTATGACAGATTTGCTGACCCTAATGATAATTACTATGAAATAAAACTAAAACTGAGGTCATTTTCTCACAATTTTGTTTCTAGTTAAAACACTAGATGAATTGGCCGAAGCAAGTCTGAAGGCAGAAAAAGCTAAAATGAAGATTAACCAAGGCGAATCTGTAGTAGCTGTGACTCGACCGGCAAGCAGACCGATGGCGCCATCCGACTTCAAGACAAGCACAAACTACTGTCAATACTGTGCTATTCAGTGTAACAGTGAGAAACAGTGGGATGACCACTGTGCGTCGGAACGTCACAACTTTAACGTGAACTCAGACAAGGATCATCAGTGGAATTTCCGTCAGCCTCCATGGGGAATACCAGGATCAAGCTACGAGCTTTGTGCAAGGTCAGAATTTTTTATTTTTTTTCAAAGCCTTGATGGTCCAGCAGTAGAACATTGGACTCTCAAGCTATCCTACTAACATTATTTTATGTCCAGCACAGGAAGCTGAGTTGTGTGCCCAGGACACCGTGCTTGAATCTTAATTTGATATCAGCATGGAAATAAGTACAGCCAGGAGTGCCATTTCTCAGCGAAATCGCGTGGGGGAGAGTGATGAAAACAAAAAAATCTAACTTATTAATGCAAAAACTCAAGCAGATGACAGAAATAGATGAGATAATTTTGGCCAATATCACGTCAGATCTCATTTACGAGACTAGACCAACACCATTTTGATTGGTTCACACGTGGGATCTTAAATTTAAAGACCAAAATATGTTCAAATATGTGCCAGATTGCACCATTATAATCCTCTGTTTCAAATTATTGGGGAGACATGCCCGCAGACTTTCCTTGTTTTTCAAGGATTACTCATTTTTCTCTCTGGAACACCTGTGCAACCAGCCATCCAACTTAGTTTGTTTGTCACCTGTTTTACAGACATATGGCCAATGAATCATGCCAGTACTCCCATGTTCAGGAGATGTACAATCTGTGCAAGTACGCCCACTCGCACGAGGAGCTTGACGAGTGGCAGGAACGTTACAAGTGGCGCCAGATGAAGCGAGACATGGCAAAACAGCAGAAGGTTTTCTCATACATGGAGGAACTTCTTGACAAATATGAAAACACAGACTCTGGAAT
>JAULBS010014028.1:0-10000 GCA_032355785.1 Symmetromphalus regularis | reverse complement strand
AGGCCATGGTATGTGCTATTCTGTCTGTGGGATAGTGCATATAAAATATCCCTTGCTGTTTATAGAAAAAAACAGCGGGTTTCGTGTCTCCTACTAACATTAACCTCTGTCCTAGACAGACAACACTGGAACCTGAGTTGTGTGCCTAGGACAGCGTGCTTGAACCTTAATTGGATATAAGCATGAAAATAAATATAACCACAACTACCACAATTGGAAAGAGAAGCTAAGTGGCGGCAGCGGGTGTCCTCTAAACGTGTCAAATTAACCATATACGTCCAATAGCCGATGATGAGATAAAAATCAATGTGCTCTAGAGGCGTCGTTAAATAAAACACACTTTACTCTTTATTAATCATACTAAATATTAGGGAATGCAGGGCAAGACTGAACAGGTGCGCCATCAGTCATTTGAAGGGGCCTACAACGTACTCAATAAATGTAAAACGTACAGATTTTAGGGCGCCTATTGTCGCAAAAAAAGGCACCGCTCATTATAGGGAGGATGGGCGGGGTGGGGAGCACATGCCCACTTGCCCTCCTCGGCTGCGCCGTTCCTGTATTATATTCTGTTTTCCATTAGTGTGTCAGATGGCGAGCTCTCACATTTCCAGGATTTGAAAATGAATTGAAACACTATTCAGTCTCAAAAGGTTTAACTCCAATATTAAATATTGCTCTGAAATTCATACTATCATTGTCACACGTGTACAGATAATAATAACGGACTCAGTATTGTTGCAGATATCGTACAGAGGAAATATTCTACAACGAGAACAGCAACGTGAGCATTTATTTACTGGTGAGCATTTATTTACTGGTGAGCATTTATTTACTGGTGAGCATTTATTTACTTAATCCCCAAATGTCCGCTGTTTACTTTTGAGCTGCATGACGGTAATTAAATAAATAAATATATTATTTACTGGACTGGTCAGTGATAAAGACAAGGTGTCGCAGTCGTAATAATTAAAATTGGTGCCAGTTCTCAAAAACTAGAAATGTACTAATTATTTAATAACTGATTTAACCAATATGTTTTGTAATTCAGGGGTAATGGGTTAGTTTAAACCCACGCCAGTATTTTGATGCATGGTTCTGTGTGTTTGTTTATTTATTTTTGTTGTTTGTGTTTTTCTTTGTGTCTTGTTTTAGAATTCAGTATATAATTTATTATTCATCTAATAAGTTTGTAAATATAATTTTAATTAGGATAATATTGTCAAGTAACACTGCTTTCTAACCAGGTTAAACATGTAAATGTTGTCATAGACCAATATTACAAGCTGAATTCACCAAAACAGATTTTGGGAGTGAAACAATTTTTTTTTTAATTACCCCAAACACTTTTGACAGTGCCAAGGTTGGGGCCTTGGTTCACTGACTTACATTTTATACAATTAAAAATAAATCATAATGTTTTAATATAAACACGAATAATATATATATGAGTAATAATAATAATAATAATATCAACCCATATATTTATTTGAGGTAATAAAGAAAAAGGAGAAAGAAAGAAAGAAAAAAAGGTTTGAAAGAATAGACACATGCTTACACGTGCGCACACAGCTATAGACATGTATATATAATTATTAGAAATGTAGTGTATTTATTATTAGGAAATAATTACAGTATTTTCATCTCAACTTCAGCCTCTATTAGATTAGAATTAGAGCAGGAACATTATTCCTAGAATACATGTTCTGGAGGATGCGATACATAGGGCATCACACTTTGATGATGTGTTTAGGTTAGCGTGGATATGTTCGACGAATAAATGGTTCTGGGTGGAATATAGTTTCATGTGGTAAATAATGCTTGGTTTCTGATTAAAATTAGAGCAGGAATCACATTCCTAGAAAAAATGTTCTGGAAAATGTTGTATCCTTGGGCATTGTTTCCGGTAGAAAGCAATCTCATCAGGATTCAATATATTACCAAAATTCCTCCAAATGTTCTCCTTAACAACACACTATAAAAACAAGGCATACACACTATCTGCATTGGCTTCGTTAGTGTAGTGTTAAGCTTTCGGACTTGCAGGTTATAGGTACTGAGATCAAATCTCAGTCGAGGCATGTGATTTGTAATCTCGGTACTGGCCCCAACAGCGAGTGCTCCTCTGTGTTCAGTGGGTGGTACACAACCTACACCGACCAGTAGTTAAAAACTGGTTTATCAAAGGCTATGATTTGTGATTTATAGGTAAGCGTAGCTACATCTATTCTGGCAGCAGAAGGTTTCGTCTCTTCAACTAATATTAACATCTGTCCTCGAAAAACAGCACAGGAAGCAGTTTTATGTGCCCAGAGCAACGTACTTGAATCTTAATAGGATATAAGCAACGTACAATTAACCAATAAACCATTTACTGCATTCTAATACTCAGAAGAAACACCGTTAAAAATAAGGTTTTACATGTAATAAATAACTTCTTGTATGATTCATAGGTACAGGGATCGAATCTCAGTCGAGGCATGGGATTTTTAATCTCAGGATCGGCTCCAACCCAGAGTGAATGCTACGCAAAGCTATGTGGGTAGGTGTATACCATTTACACCGACCAGTGATCTATAGCTGGTTCATCAAAGGCAGTGGTATGTGCTATCCTGTCTGTGGTATAGTGCATATAAAAGATCCCTTGCTGCTTATCGTTGAGTAGCCGCATTAGCGTGGCGGGAGCTGTTTCGTCTCTCCTACTAACACTAACCTCTGTCCTGGACAGACAGCACAGGAAGCTGAGTTGTGTGCCCAGGACAGCGTGCTTGAACCTTAATTGGATATAAGTACGAAAAATAACCATTCATACAGAAATTATTTACATCCACTTGAGAATTAAACTTCACTTTCTGACAACTTTTTTATTTGTGTAAAGCAATATTCTTGAATAACCCTAACAGGCAACAAGTTATTCTCAACAGAATGTGAGGTATTTTTGTTAAATCTAAAGTAGTTGTTGGGGTAACAATGTGACAGCGGACTCTAAACGCCCGGAGGAAGCATTTTGAAGACGTCTTTGTGGCAACATTAAATCTGTTCGCGTGGGTGTCTGACGAGACGCAATCAAGAGTTAAATCGATAGCGATATGAGCACGGCTAGGAGCTGTTGAGTGCACGTGATCACAATTAAAAGAAAAACTTGTTTTATTTAACGACGGCTCTAGAGTACATTGATTTTTATCTTATCATCGGCTATTGGAGGTTATTCATATTGTCATTCTGACATATTTATTTTAGAGGAAACCCGCTGCCGCCACATAGACTACTCTTTCTGATAAGCAGTAACGTGTTTTTTTTTTTTATGTACCGTCCCACAGATAAGACAGCAGATACCACGGCCTTTGGTAAACCAGTTTTGGACCACTGGTTGGAACGGAAAATTGCCCAAACTGCAAATGGATCTACTGAGAAGGATCGATTTGACGACCGACCGGTTTACAGGACACGCTACCGTTTGAGCTATATCCCGCTCCCATAATTGAAGTTAGACCCGCATGTAATTATTTATCAAGCAATCACAAATCAATGTGAAGACATGCAGCGAGATGAAGGATTGTATGAGGAACATGAAGCTGATTGCAAGGCAAACACAAGCAGTGTGTGTTTAATGATCAGCGGGCCACTAATCAGCTGTTATTTGTCAAATATTGTATCTGCAGCAGATGGAGTACACAAGTTTCTTAAGTCACTTAGGCTACTTATTTTTATTACCAGGAAGTGTTTACACACGTCGTGCGGAGGTAGTATTTAAGAAAAAATGCATTCGACTTTGGGGCTATTATTTTCTTGGTTTGTTTTGTTTAACGACACTCCTTGAGCACATTTATTTATTAATCATCGTCTAGTGGATGTCAAACATTTGGTTATTTTGACACGTAGTCAAGTATATTTTGACACGTAGTCAAGTGTCAGGTAGCCTTCAACGGGTTTTGAAACACTCATCAGCTTGAGAGTCTGACGTTCTATCGCTGGACCACAGAGGATCTCTGCGACTTGTGGACTAGTACATGCAACAAAGTAACAATAATTTTGGCTTAGGTAGGTGTACCTTTTCAAATAACAAATAAAACAAAACCAAACAACGTTTTTTTTTTTTTAATGCATAACACCAAGTTAACTATTGTTATTGAATGCCTAAGGCAATTACGTATTTCATGCAGTTAGATGTATTTTGTTCTAAAACTTAATGAACACTCCTAACACAAAATCTGGATTTACTACAAGAAGATGTAGAAGAACAAATAGCCTGCCGGTGCAGTTAGAGATCATTATTCCCCTGACATCAATCCAACATTAAAATATATGGACATCCGACACCAACCGAATAGCAATCTCACATTTAATGACTGCTGCATGCTACACGTTCACGAGTGAATATTCCTGACACATGAAGAGTTCGTGACCTCCAGAGACATCAATCAACATGTGTGGAGAAGTCATTTGTCCTGACAAAAGGAAAACTTAATAACGTAGTGGATGGTCGGCTTGGAAAGCATCGGACCTGATGTAGACTATACCATATTTCTGTTCATTATATTTAAAATTCTGATGGAACAAGTTACATTTTGTATCAGACAGTCGTATAGTAGGGTATACCTGTATGTCGTTAGTGTCAAGTGTATGTATATTCCATTAATCATAATAATTGAACAAGATAACACAGGCGCGGATGCAGGATTTCTGAAACGGGGTGGGTCCAAATGAGGATTTCTGAAAAGAGGGCATTGACGTAGCTTGGGTCTTTTTTCTAGTGAGGCAAACTTTGACAAAGGTTTTTATTTCTCGTATTTTAATCACCTTTTATAATATTAATCACATTAAATTGTTTTCTGCAAAAAAATCTAGTGAGGCAGTTGCCTCATTGCCTCAATGGAAGCTAAGCCACTGATAGCACTACACCACCATTGCTCATCACATTACGAAAAACTCCATGAGCAAGACGTGTTTACACAGAAAATTTTGATTTATAAAGGAATTCTAACACTTCAAAACCCCACCATACACGTATGCAAATTATTGGGAATATTCTGTGTTTATAGATATTGCAGACCTGCCTACCTTTCTGTTCTGTCCCTAATATTTTCAGACAGATACCCCAAACTCTCTCCTAATCTGGTAAAACCTAGTAACTTACTTTTTCATGAAATTGAGAAAAATTAGTTGCTTGGTTTTTCCTGATCAGGATTGTGCATTGGTGAAATTGCTAGGTTCTTCCAGAGCAAAATCTATTATATAGGATGTGCAAAATCTATTAGATAGGATGTGCAAAATATATTATATAGGATGTGCAAAATCTATTATATAGGATGTGCAAAATCCGGTGTATAAGATGTGCAAAATCTATTGTATAGGATGTGCAAAATCTATTATATAGGATGTGCAAAATCTATTATATAGGATGGTGTTTTTTTCACTTTTACTTGACTAAATGAAAGGGTTAAAACCTAGTAACTCAAAAAATGGGTCAAACTTAATTTTGACCAAAACGTGAGTTACTAGGTTTTACCAGAATAGGGGAGATAGATATAGATACTTTTTATCTTTATAGAAAGAAAACTACTACACGTAGTAAAACGAAATATTTTTTAAAACATCTTTATAATTTTATAACAGCGCGAAATGCACTAAAATCGTAAGGTTCTTACCAAGCACTGTTATAATGTTATTTCAGGTTGTTCATACAATGTGAATGACCGATTCATACCTCTAGATAAAAATCGAAACTCGTGTTAAGGACCTGTTAAGAGATTACAATGTCAGTTATTAGTGAACTTGATTTATTGTGAAAACTGTCTCAGTATTTATTGTCCAGCAATATTTCATGGGCGAGTTTGTTCATGCTTATTTAGCATGATCTATAAATGTGAATCATTATTAATTACCATTGTATACTGTTTTGTCATTGCTTTGCGTATACGATACATTAACTATACATTTATTAGCAACATGGGATTAGTGGTGGATCTGCTTCGGTATTAATTACACTACCACTTTACAGAGAATCTCGTAAGTATTTTGTTCAATTTAGCAACACGTTACTCAGCAAAAATAGCGCCGTACGTTTCACGTAGTACACGTTTGACGTACGTTCATGAACGTAATTTTTTCATGTAAATAGGCGGACGTACGTTTAATAGTAGTAGTAGTAGTAGCAGTAGTAGCAACAGTAGTAGTAGTAGTAGTAGTAGTAGTAGTAGTAGTAATACACAGCAAAAATATCCACATGTTTAACGTACGTCCATGAACGTAATTTTTTCATGTAAATAGGCGAACGTACGTTTAAAATACGTTTTAAACGTACGTTAAACATATGATAAAAGTATCTTTTTGATATAAATAAACATATGTTTCTGACATACACAATAAAATAGAAAGGGATTCTAGAGATATTTATGTTTCACTGTTGTTATGGACACCATCTCGGTTGCTAAGAAAGGTATATTTAATTTGTTTTTTTTTAAATATTCATTATACATTTCTGAATCAAGTATACCTAAAATTCTACAAAGACCACTTTTCTAATTACTTTAGACAACTGTTTTATCATTGCTCAAAACATTTTCTGAGAACACCTTTTTGATTACTACGGAAATAAACACCATAAATACTCATACGTTAAACGTACGTTAAACATGCGTTCTATTAAACGTATGTTCAGAGAAACGTATGTGAAACATATGTGACTATTTTTGCTGTGTAGAATCTTCAGAACAATTTGAGTGGAGTAGTGTTGTTAAAGTTGCACACGACTTAAATTGTGTATACTACTGGTAACAATTTTTATTTATTGATTATACTGTATAAGTGAATGACAATTTGTGTTAAGTTTCTGTTCAAAGTGTGGGTTCTGTAGACATTTTAGATACTCTCCTGGTGGGTGGAAACAAAATCATTGCACAAAATGTTTTGTTTTTTTAATTGAGTAAACTTAATATAATTTTGTGGAGAGGGTATTAAACGCATACTACCACGGACCTCTGACCCCTGACCTAATTAATTTCCACACAAAGAATTAATTTTAAATATAAACATTTGATTTGTCCATAGAACTACTTCATTCAACCACTTATATAACCACCGCATCTTGCTTATTATTAATATTTTAAAAATTATAATGAATTATGCACACGGACAAATAAATCATAAACCATAAACTCGACAATGAATTCCCTATACTATGGTTCAATTAAAACGTCTTGCATGATATAAAAAGCGAGATCTAGTATCACAAATGCATGTAAGTTTAATTCGTAATCAATATTTAGAGCACAAAGCCCTTGAATTTCCGTGGGAATATGCCTTTAACAGAATACTAGATATACTATAGTATTTGTTTCAGTTATTTTATAGTGATACTAAGCTGTATCCATTGGCGTCGTTAGGGTTTTATATTGAGGGTGGGAATGGGACCAACTGTAAAGAAATCTCTAATAGAATTCCAAAACAGACAAATATAGAAGGTTGTTAGGGAAAAAAAGCGTCGTTGAGGCTCACTGCCCCATGACCCCTCTTTCCTATTCTACGCTAGTGTTTGTACCATCCACCAGCAACCCCGACAGACGGGAAGGGGGGTATCAGGTGGGCAAGTAGGCATTGGCCTATTATTCTGAGTTAGCCTACTCCCCCTGGTATTTAATACTAATTACAAAAATACTTGATGAGTAGTTTGAAATATGGACACTCGTTTACCATCTGGCTCGGGCATATTATTACTAGCTTTGCCATGGCCTGTCCACCAGAAATACAAAAATGAACTATAGTACTTGGTCATCATGACTCATTATCATAAATTATATTGGCCCGTGAATCAGGATATGTTAAGTACTTCCTAGATGGCAGGGCATGGCGACGTTTTTTTTAAATTATTATTGTAAGCCGATTTGGAGTATCAGTGTGCAATGTTAACGATAAGAATGCAAATAGAAAAAATAATAATAATAACCTGCTCTTGGCCATTTGCGCCACATACGTACACAATGTGCATGTATGTAACGGTCATCTTGCGAGTTTCTTTCTAACGTTCATGACCAAATACCTACCGAGCGCTCGCTAGATCATTTTTTGCGCTTCATGTTAACGGCATATTTCCACATAATTTACGGGTCTGTGTGCTCTAAATATTAATTACGCATGAAACTTACATGCATTTGTGATACTAGATATCGCTTTTATATCACACAAGACCTTTTAACTGAACCATGTGGAATTTATGGTTTATGATTTATTTGTCCGTAAGCATAATTCATTATTATTTTTAAAATACGGATAATAATCGACATGCGGTGACTATGTAAGTAATTGAATGAAGTATTTTTATGGACAAATCAAATGTTTCATATTTAAAATTAATTCTTTGTTTAGAAATTAATTAGGTCGAGGGTCTGTGAGAGTATACGTTTAAACCCAAGAACGTTTCTAACCAGTGAAATTGTTACGTAGCTCTCGCGAAAGCCAGCCTGTCAAGAACTAGCTCTAGTAGCAGCCTTTAATCGCGATACTTAATGAGCAGTGTAAAATGGAGGCCTACATTTCTCATCTGGCCTGAGCCTATTACCAGCTTTGTACGGGCCTGTCTTCAAACACCTACGGAGTGGAATATAGCTCAAACGGTAACCTGTCCGCCTGTGAACCGGTCCTTCTCAGTGGACCCATTTGTAGTTTGAGCTATTTTCCGTTCCAACCTGTGGTATATGATGTCCTGTCTATGGGACGGTGCATATAAAAGACCCCTCGCTGCTTATCGGAAAGAGTAGCCTATGTGGCGGCAGCAAGTTTTCTCTAAATAAAAATATCAAAATTATCATATGATTGACGTCAAATAGCCGATGAAAATATAAAAATCAATGTGCTCTAGAGGCGTCTTTAATTAAATTTTCCTTTTTCAACCACGTACCACATTAGTGCAATAGATAAATTTAGATCAGATTTTAATGATCGACCGTATAATGTTTTTTAACGTGTTGTGTTTTCTGGAAGGAAGAAATGTTGACTTTTAAGGATGTGTGACCCTTCCAATTAAAAAAATGTCCACAGCAAAATAAATGCTGTGGAGAAATAGTGTTCACTGCAATTTTAGCGTGCAAACGTTTCCAACTCTGAGTTTGCTAACAAAAAAATACACATTGAAAAAACATAATTCGCGGTAAAAAAAAGTGAGATTTAAAATGAAAAAATCCGCGACATTCTCCACGGCATTGCGATTGCCTTGGACAATTTTAGGGGTTGGAATTTATATATAAATTTAATAATGAATTTTATACCTTTTTTCTATTTATTTACAGTTTGTTATCTGTGTTTTGGTAGGGTTAATCTGTCTGTTGCTTGAAATGCATTTCTCTTAAAACTCTGGAAAACTAAAAGAGATTATATTTTATTTATCTTTTTAAAAGACACTAGTGCTAGTCAACCCATTTTACTGCCGATAGATGACGTGTTCATTCATGTATATATGCTATGCAATGACGTATTTAGACTAGATGTCATGTTCATTAAGATGTGTGTCCATTGTTATTAGTGTTTTAATGTACACGTAGTGTTTGTGTGTTCTATCATATGCCACTGTATAGGGGTGCACCGATATACCGGTATACCGGTATATTGCGATACTTGCCGAGCGCAATACATACCGCGATATGGTTTCATGTATCGCGATATATCAACCTAATATATCAGTCTTATAAAATCTATGACTATGACAGTAAGTTATAAATAAAATTACTTAAATACATCAAATATATATTTGTGGTTGGATTTTTCTCGGAAATTCCGGAAGTATAAAATTCTTAACTATATGCCTATTTTATCGCCACCACTTAAAGTATTGGTCTTGCAGCTGCTAAAGGCTACAAGTTAATTAAAACAGTCGAGACATGGGATTTTTAATCTCAGTATCGGCTCTAACCCAGAGTGAGTGCTCCAATTCAATTCTTTATTCACTCAGACCATAATATGGTACATGAGGTTAAAAATTCAATATAATACAAAAGTGAGCAAAGTG
>JAULBS010014017.1:0-11011 GCA_032355785.1 Symmetromphalus regularis | reverse complement strand
ACAGACAGACAGACAGACAGACAGACAGACAGACAGACAGACAGACAGACAGACAGAGAGAGAGAGAGAGAGAGAGACCTTGTTTCATACTGTTTCAAAATCGCTTTTAAACAGTTGAAAACAGAGTTCCCATTAACTAAACAACATAAAATTTTGAAATCCATTTGTAATTGATATTAAATTTAAACGCGTTTGACATTTAATGGCATTTAAAGGTCAAATTAAGCTAATGTGCACTATTATGGAATAAACCACGGAACACTGATGTAAGATAAGCTTGTAATTCCTGTTTATGTCCGACACGAAATAATGACTTCATTTGCTAATGTTGTGGTTCAAATCCAGACCATGAAGTGAATAATGTTATATGTTGTGTATCTCCAACAGTGGGACGAATATGCGAAATATTCTGACAGAAAACATAAAACTATGCGTTTTAAGTCCATTTAGAGGAAAATATATAAATCATGGCTGTAGGAACCGGTGGGGGAGGGTGGGGAGCAGGGGAGGTCAAGTGAGTGGTTTTTTTAAAGACAATAATGTTTACAATTGTAACCAATATCTGATAATAGAGTTTGTACCCGGCATAGCAACTAGCTCAAAATGGAAATTGAATGGGTGCTTTTTTTTGGTAGGGATGGATGGGTGGGTGGGGGATGGACTGTTCCGTCAAAATCGTGTCAATGATGGTGGATTTGTCTCCATTATCCAAAGTCAATGTGTGCTCTACACTATTTCAGCATTTTCAGAAACTTTCTCTTCCAGCCAGTGGTCCACAATTGGTTTTAGAAACGCCATGGTATGTGCAGCCCGGCCTATAAGAAAGTGACTATATATTAAAATTCCCTTGCTATCTATCAGAAAGTGTAGTCTATGTGACGGTAACTGGTTTCTTCTGAAGACCATCTGTAAAAAAACAACCGTCTGTTTAACTGTTAATAGTCACTGATTAGCAAATGTATTGTGTATCGTTAAACAAACAATCCTTATCTTTCGCACCTTCTCCGGTGGCGCAATAGTAAAGATATTGGACTCGTGGCTGGTAGGTACAGAGATCGAATCTCAGTCGAGGCATGGAATTTTTAATCTAAGTATCGGCTCCAACCCAGAGTGAGTGCTCCGCAAGGCTGAGTGGGTAGGTGTATGCCACTTTTACCGACCAGTGATTTATTAAAGGTCGTGGTATGTGCTATCATGTATGTGGGATAGTGCATATAAAAAAAAACCTTACTGAGTTGTGTGCCCAGGACAGCATGCTTGAACCTTAACTGCATATAAGAATGGAAATAAATACAACCAACCAACCAACCAACCAACCAACCTTTCCTTTCAAAAAAACGTCCGGTTGATTTCTTTTATTAATAATATGTTAAGATGTTATTAAACGTTTTGTTTACTGTTGGTAACTAACTGAAATCATATTCTGTATTTGTTTGCATTAATCGATTGTATAATACGTATACAACTAGTTACAGTCGCTCTGTTTATATAACAAAATAACTAATATTCAACCGAATTATGAGAATGTTAATGACTTACTTCAGTTCAAAAGGTTTCTTTGGTAATGTGTGATCTATTGATTGACCTTCTAAACCGCAAGCTGTGTGCAAATTACAAAACACACCCACGCCTAGATTTGTCAAACAGTCAACTTTTGTTACAGTCTCGCCACGTACCACGTGTTTTAGCACACGTGTTTCTGTAAACAAATACCTGTTTATTTAATACCACACACACATTGTTTTTGATTGGTTGATAAATGTGTGAGACAAACCCGACTGCCACGTAGGTTATTCTTTTATGTACATTTTCCCATAAAGTGAGCCTCGGTGATCTAGCGATAGAACGTCGGACTCTCAAGATGATGACAGTGGTTCGAAACCTGGTGGAGGCTGGCTCACACTTGACAACGTGTCAAAATAATCAAATGTTTGACATCCAATAGCTGATTGTTAATAAAATCAAAGTGCTCTAATGGTGTCGTGAAACACAATTAACCCCACCCATCCCCCAAACACAAATCCCATGAACATGACGGATTCCCGTATATTGTTAGTTTTCCCTTTCCCAATGAATTTCTCCGATGTTTTAAATGTATTTTTGTGGCCCATTCTAGGAAATGTAACACATGTAACATAAAAATCTAAATAACACACGTCACATAATAACAAATAAATCTCTAAGAAAATGTCTGAAATAATTAGCCAGTGTTTCCAAGTTTACTTTGAAAAGAATCTATGTAAGAGTATAATGAATCAAACATTTTACAGAAACTGTACCCTCTCATAAAATATTACTCTGACGAGTAACACACGTAACGAGGAATAAACCTTGTGTATTGATGAATATTCTTTTATTTATTTTATTATATTATTATTTTTCTTTTTGGAGGGGGGGGTGGTGTTGTTTTGTTAAACAGCACCACTTGAGCACATTTACTTATTAATCGTCGGCGTCTTGATGTCAAACATTTGGTTATTTTAACACGCAATAAAGTGTAAGCCAGCCTTCAACGGGTTTTGAACCACGGTCGTTAGCTTGAGAGTCCGACGTTCTACCACTGGACCACCGAGACTTTGATGACTATTCAGATGAACGCTTTGGCTGTTTCATATTTATTCTCTCTCTACCGGTTCGAACTTGTCCTTAACGACTGGTTATTTTTAACGACACCTCAGCACATTGCTTATTCATTGCTATTAGGTATCAGACAAATAGTGTACTGCAAAACATGGTCTTTAGAGAAAACTGTCCATCTCATGATAACTGTGTCTAGCCAAGTTTTGTATTTTACCTCCTGTAAACCCCAATGCCGTGTTATCCATAAGGCTGAATAGGATAAACCTATGGGTCCCGCAGGTACAGTGGCGTCGCTTCCATTGAGGCAATGAGGCAACTGCCTCACTAGATATTTTTGCAGAGAAAAATTAATGTGATTAATATTATAAAAGTTGATTAAAATACGAGAAATAACTAGCATTGCCTCACTAGATAAAAGATCCAAGCTACGCCAATGAAATAAATAAATAACGGTGAGAAAGCACAATACATACCACAGATTGCAAAATAGCCACGGAGGCCGATTCTTTCCGACAAACGGACATGGGTCTTTTATATGCACTGTTCTACAGATAGGACAGCACATACCACGGCCTTTGATGAACCATTTGTGGACCACTGGTTGGAACGGAAAATTAAAGAGACTCATTAACGTGTCCTCGCTGTTGCACGGTTATTACATTGTTGCTAGATAACTCAATGACTACTTACTAAATAGGGGAGGGGGGTAGACGGTACGACAGATGACACATCACCGTGTACGTCTATACAAAGTTACAACTCTGAAAAGGTAAATATCCAAATAGGTCTACTGCCAAGTATCGAACTCGCAACAAATGGCACCACATCATGCACTTTTCCACTAAGCTTTACCTTTAAATTGCCAACCACTTCATTTCACATAAAAACAACATGTGTTTAACAGTTGTGTGAAAAAAACACAAAAAAACAAGCTTTACCAATTATTATTAATGATACTTAAAATTTACTAAGTTTTCTTACTGTTGCCAACTGTTTTCGCTTAAATAACAAAGAAAATGTGTAAAAAAAATTGATCGTGTTACAAATTCTTTAAAAAAATATTTTTTTCTTTCTGTCAAAAATGCAGGGCATTCAAACAAAGCATGATATTCGTTTCCTACACACTGATTCTGACATAATGTACATCTTTCCAAGTAAGGGATTTTGCTCCAGCGCCCTCGTTCTATAGGTAATAAGTGGTTACCAGTACGGAATTTAAGTATTGGAAGTGAAACAGTTTTTAACAAAAATATATAATAGTCTTGCCTAAATTCTGGTTTAATACAATTACAAATTTTACCTTTAGCGCTATTCAGTTTATTGCTATTCCATTCTTGATAAAATTGACCTTTTAGTCTTGTTTCTATTGTTTCAAAAGGTTCGCTGTAAAGTATTGACCTTACGACAGATGACACAGCACCGTGCACTTCTACACTAAGTTACATCTCTGAAAAGTTAAATACCCAAAAAGGTATACTGCCAAGTATCGATCTCGCGACAAATGGTACCTCACCATGCACTCCTCGACTAAGCTATACATCTAAATAGCCCATACGGTCCACTGTAAAGTTTTGACCTTACGACAAATCGCACCTCACCGTGCACTGTTCCAGTAAGCTACCTCTGCAAAAGTAAATAGCTTGTCCACTGTCAATGGCGAAAATCCGTTCCTGAAAGTGGGGGGTGGGGAACGGAACATACCCTTGTCCAAAAAGTGGGAGAGGACGGTCCATCTCGCTGCCCCCAACATTATAGACCACTTGTGTACTTCGGTATATTTGCGCTAAGACGACATGGTTAAGTGTTACATTGATACAATAAAGAGAGATACAGGTAAAGATTATTATTTAGGCATTTTAATTTTCATTTCAATGAAATTTTCATTTTCTAAGCAAAAAGTGGGGGGGGTGTAATTATATAGTCCCGCCTGTCAAAAAAGTGGGGGGACGTGATCCATCCGTTCCACCCCCAAGGATTTACGCCCATGTCGACTGTTAAGGATCGACCTCAAGACAAATCAGACCTCACCGTGCACTTATCCACCAAGCTACATCTCAGCAAAAGTAAATATAACTAACGTCACCTCACCGTGCAATCCTTCATTAAGCTATATATCAGCAAAGTTAAGTATGTCCACTGCGAAGAATCGATCTAGCGACAAACATAACCTCAGCGTGCACTCTTCCAATAAGCTATGTATCAGCGAAGGTAAGTATGTCAACTGCGAAGAATCGATCTTGCGGCAAATAGCACCTCGCCGTCCGCTCTTCCAGTACGCTACGTCTCATTCTATGTACCATCAGTTTGATGGCCTATTTGACCGACTGGCCGGAGAATTCCATATCGCAGTGGTCACTAAGCAAGTTACAGGTATTTAGTGATCAACAGGTAACGGGGTGAATGCGATTTGAGCGTCATTGTGTTTGTGGTCAGGGCTCGCATTTGTGAATGCAAACCCTTCGCAGAAAAGACTTGACAAAAACTTGGCTTTACTCCAGATATTGTTATGAAAAAAATACATTCATTGTACGGTCAATGTGGCTATTTTACAAACTACTTCTATTCAGAAGCCGATTGTAAAGTTTTTACCTGTGGCCAATAGAACCTGGGCTTGAGAACGCGACGTAGCATTACGTGACTGACACCGTCAATCAAAAGACTGCCTCCCCGCGGGTTTAAGCCCCGCCCCTTATTTTTGAGCCGAAAGGTTGCCTTCAGTGTTGGTGTATAATGACCATGTAGCTAATGGGACAGGTTGAAACGACAAGCCTACAACGATGTTTGGCGCCATCAAAAACTTGGAGGATGTTGATTAAATCAGAACCGAAAGCAGACGATACTTTGAGGATACCTCTCCCGCGTTAACTCATGTAGTTTCTGGAGGTCGATCTGACGGATAAATATATTGTGTAGAGTGTCTATGTATTCGCATCATGCATGTAGACCCGGGGAGATGTGTAGTCACATTCCTTTTATGGTGTGTTTCTTTGCCCGCAGTGGCGGGCAGAAGTGCAAGGAATAAGGACGTTATGAAAAATTCACCCAAAAATTCGACACGGAATGAACGATGGAGTAAGGATCACTTCTTATCAGGTTTGTAATGCTATTTTTTACTCACAATTCACGTTTCTCAATGACCCTCTGCTTGTGACGTATCCCCCTTCTACCCATGCGCACTGTATTGACGTCTGCTTTGACCAGCAATGCACGTGCGAATGACGTAATGACACAGTGTAGCATGTTGTAATATTTCACACCGTCGTCTGCCGTCGTGAAGCTATCGTGGCCGTTGCCACAAAGCTGGCTTCTACAACACGGTTTGAATGACCATGTGTCCTCGAAGGCTGGAGTGCCCATCCCAGATTCGTGTTAGTTCGCTGAAAGCTGACCCCCAACCTTTAAACAGCATTGCTTACAGTACTGGTTGCTGTGATAGTACTATTGGCAGTACATTCATGTGAAACTTCTTATGAACCGTCTGAAGACGTTTGTCTGCTATTGGTTTAGTAAAATAATCTAAAACACATAGATTAATCTAATGAATACAATGTAGCCTCCGTGTATGTTTGTGCGTGTTCATACATATCTATTGCATTAGAACGATATTATTTTAGTACTATTTACTTGAGTACTGTTAACAAGATATCTATCGTGACCAGCCACATGTATATGAACCTGCTTTGACCTCCACTTCAGTTGCTTCGTGCAAACATTTGAAACCATCCACCCGTTTATGAATGGACTATGCTTATTTTTTTTGTTGGCATGTTCATATACTATGTATGTAACCACCATTGCATGCAATTAGTGCGTTTAACACTATGTGTATAACTTAATATTAGTCAAACATTGAAACCAGAATCACAGATTTTATATGATTTTTTTTCGTGCATTGCTATAGGTAAACATTTTAAGCTCCCATTTATGAATGAATGAATGGCTATTCGGTTTAGCATGATTGCACACCATTTCCCCAAGCAAGTTATAGTGCGCCAGTATATGCAAATATCATAATGAATATTTAGACATGCATATTGCGGGACATTGTAAACTCGTAAATCTGATCTTTCTGGAGAAAGTTAAACTCAAGGACGGATCCAGTAGCAATTACAATTGGAGAAAGGGTGAGGGTTAGGGTCAATAGAAAAAGGTCCACATTTGTTGGTTACCTTTCTTAAATATAGGACTCATAGTGTACTAAAGTCAAGTGAGACTTGCTTAACTGGTTTCTGCGATCTCTCTGCGCTTATAAAACCTTTAAAATGTGGGCTTCTATTAAGTGTGTGGATTTACCTTGAGGACAACGACATGCAGTTATTCAGACTGTTCTAAAGTATGGTCTTTAAAAACTTGATAAGCACAGCCAATGGATTACTTGATATTATAGGTGAATTTTACAGACTGCACAGGCAATGGATCACTTGATATTATAGGTGAATTTTAAGGAGATTGCACAGCCCATGGGTTACTTGATGTTGTAGGCGAATTTTACAGATTGCACAGCCCATGGGTTACTTGATATTATAGATGAATTTTACAGATTGCACAGCCCATGGGTTACTTGATATTGTAGGTGAATTTTACAGATTGGTTACTTGATATTATAGGTGAATTTTACAGATTGGTTACTTGATGTTGTAGGTGAATTTTACGGACTGTACATCCCATGGATTACATGATATTATAGGTGAATTTTACAGATATTACACAGCCGATGGTTTACTTGATATTATAGGTGAATTTTACAGATTGTACAGCCCATGGATTACTTGATATTATAGGTGAATTTTACAGATATTGCACAGCCAATGGATTACTTGATATTATAGGTGAATTTCACAGATATTGCACAGCCAATGGATTACTTGATATTATAGGTAAATTTTACAGATATTGCACAGCCAATGGATTACTTGATATTATAGGTGAATTACACAGATATTGCACAGTCAATGGATTACTTGATATTATAGGTAAATTTTACAGATATTGCACAGCCAATGGATTACTTGATATTAAAGGTGAATTTTGCAGACTGCACAGCCAATGCGTTACTTGATATTATAGGTGAATTTTACAGATTGTACAGCCCATGGATTACTTGATATTATAGGTGAATTTTACAGAGATTGCACAGCCCATGGGTTACTTGATATTATAGGTGAATTTTACAGATATTGCACAGCCAATGGATTACTTGATATTAAAGGTGAATTTTACAGACTGCACAGCCAATGGGTTACTTGATATTATAGGTGAATTTTACAGATTGCCAAACTCATGGGTTATTTGATATTATAGGTGAATTTTACAGATTGTACAGCCCATGGATTACTTGGTATTATAGGTGAATTTTACAGATTGGTTACTTGACATTATAGGTGAATTTTACAGACTGCACAGCCAATGAGTTACTTGATATTATCGGTAAATTTTACAGTGATTCAGAATGCAATAATTCTCGACTTACTCCAAAAACATAATTTGTCGTCTTCCTAATGCAGTAATACTTATTGAGATACGAAGACATTTTTGTTATTTGGTTTACATACTAGTAAATCGTTTCCATATCATTTCTATTACATGAGTAAAACATTATTAGTGGTGCTGCTGAAGACTTTGATGACTCCGCTGAAACACTGGACAACAACAACTAAATAATAATAATAATAATTGAAATAAATATAAATACGTTAAAAAGCAAACCAGAAACACAATAACACCACATGTGTTCTCGTTCTTGTTCGACTTGGGATCATGATCAGCCTCGTGTTGGGAGGCAAATGATGCTTCAAAGAAATCCATTTAACCTCCTCGAGTTCTTTTCTTCTTTCTTTGCTGTGTCACTGTAGGCCTATTCTTGCATCTTCTTTTTTATTTATTTCTTTCTCTTTTTTCTTTCTTTCTTTTATTCTTTCTTTCCTTTTGTTTCTTTCTTTCTCTCTCCCTCTCTCTCTATTTTTCTTTCTTTCTTTTTCTTTTTGTTTTCTTTGTTTCATTCTTTTTATTCTTGGAGCTGTGTTCTGGAAGAGAAACCAACAGAGCACATCTTTCAGTGTGTACCCAACCTTTGAAAGAATAAGACAGATAACAGTAGACTGTCACAACTCTCTCTGTCTCTTTCTTCCTCTCACTTGCTTTCTTCCTCTCTCTATCTCGTTCTCTCTCTATCTCTTTCTCTCTCTCTCTTTCTCGCTCTTTATCTCTTTCTCTCTCTCCCTCTATCTCCCTCTCGCTCTGTCTGTCTCTCCCATCATTTTCTTTCCATTCATCCATCCGTCATCCATCCATCCATCCACCACACACCCATACACCCATTCATCCTTCCTTCCATCTATCCATCCTTCCATCCATCCATCAATCAGTCATTTCTTCTGAGTTGAAAATGAAGATAGAACAAGATCTTCGCAAGCTGTCCTGTCATCAATGACTCTCTTCTATACACCATATTAAACAGTCAACCTTCACCTCTCTCTCTCAATTGTCCTTTGCCATATTATTTTTGGCTTTAACGTTACTCGTGTATGTAATCTACTTTACTATTGTAGTGTCTGTTCAAGCAAACGCTTAGGTACCATTGCATACTCTACTTTATATAAAGTATACAGTACTATACTCTGAACCAAGCATTGCTACATTTATTTTTGTGAGCCTCTGTTGTCTCAAGCTGAAGATTGTGGTTCAAAACCCGTTGGAGGCTGGCTCACACTTGACTTCGTATCAAAGATTATAAATGTGACATTCGATAGCTAATGATTAATATATCAATGTGATCTAGTGGTGTCGTTAAAAATGATAACATTTTAAGGTTTCGGTGTGTGTTCTGAATCCAAGACTTCTAATTATTGGTAATACGATCTCATGAAATCAAGACTACAAAATGTATTATTTAAAGTCGTATATATACGTATAATAGAGTTCAAATGGAGCACGTACTAGTATACAGACATTATCAGTGGCGTAGCTTCCATTAAGAGAATGAGGCAACTGCCTCGCTAGATTTTTATGCAGAAAATAAAAAAATTAATGTGATTAATATTATAAAAGTTGATTAAAATATGAAATATAAAAACCTTTGTCAAAGTTTACCTCACTAGAAAAAAGACCCAAGCTACGCCAATGATTATATATCTGTTTTATCCTCTTATTGTTGACAGAGTTAAGAATCAGTCAGTGCACTAATTGAAGGAGAGTCCGGAAGTCCGGTATTCTCAAAACCAAATAACATCAGATACTTTTATAGAAAAAGTTGCATTAGACAGATATATTTCTTTAACAACACCCACCCCCATCCGAACCCTAAACGAAAATTAAATACTTATTTTAAAATACAGGTGTGTAGGGTTTTAATTTTAACAAAACCATGACATATATTTACACAATTCATGATACATAACTCAAAACAACTAGATACATTCATAGAGTTCACAAAATATGTGCAACAACTTGATACAACTTTATCAGTCTCGCTACACTGGTGTCAGGCTCTCTTAAAATTCACATAGGAATTTTAATGGCCCATTATTTTTTTAATCTAAAGTTGAATAACAGATATTCGTATTCCTCATCTTCTTCTACTTGTTATTATTAAGATCTCTTAAATAAAACCGTCCATATTTCTTTCTCCTTTGCTTTGTGTTCTTCAAGTTCAACTTCCTCGTCTGATATATAATATATATGTATGTCCATCCCGTGGAGCATAGAAATGATGTGTTAAACGCGTCAGTAACGAACCAGAAGCTGGAATGTACTACTTTATAATTGTTCAGTTGTTGTAATTAGGTCATCAGTTAGCTGTTTGGTTAACACACGATGTCATATCACCGCACTCACTCGTTGATTGGCCTCACCCAGCTTCGAGAATTTCCTTACTCTCCTGTCTCACACCCACACCTATCACTCTCTATCCCTCTCCCATACTCCCCCACCACACTCTATCTCCCATCCACACACGCATACACATACATACACACATACACACACACACACACACGCACACACACACATACATACATACATACATACATACATACAAACGTACATACATACATACATACATATATACATACACAGACACACGCATACACATACGCACGTACGCGCTTACATACATACGTATGTTCATAAACAAGCACGCATTTGTCTTAACGACGACATTAAACTGTTATTCTTTTCCCATTGTTGTTTCATTTGCATAATAGACAATATGTCAGTAGGTTTTTTTTTTTTTTACTATGATAGAACATTGGACTATCAAGCTGAGTAGTTCAAAACCAGTTAGAGGCTGCGTGTCAAATGTGTGACATCCAGTAGCCGATGTTTAATAAATCAGTGTGTTCTAGTAGTATCGTTACACTAAGCAACAATAACCAAAATCTGTCTGATCGCATGATTTGTCTAACCAGGAACCAAACAGTCCAGAGTGCAGTGG
>JAULBS010014006.1:0-11012 GCA_032355785.1 Symmetromphalus regularis | reverse complement strand
TCGTATTTGTGACTTATTCGGAAACCGAAGCGTTTGTTGCCGGAAATTTCCGGAAATTTGCACCAATACATAATATGGGTAGGGAGCTGAACTTAATGCAATAACCAATAATCAAAGCATTAAGTTCCTGAACAAACTATCCAGGTGGGTGCACTCTCGGATACTGGATGGGTCTGCGCTAGGGGCTTAGGCGTAGGAAAATTGCTAGGTGGGCTTGTCCCCCTCCCCTCTTAACCTTAGGAGGGTAGCGGCATCTGATTCCTGGATCAATGGGCAGCTCTTAGGATACTCTCCAGGGGTAAACCCCCCTCCTTTTGAGGTCCAGTACCTCCTGGTCATTTTGCCAGAGTTTACTTGAGGGATTCTTAATTTAAAATTATCTCCGTTTTTTTTTCATTTTCCATTATTTAGACCGACCATCAAAATTTAATTAATCCTAGTCTTCTAAATTCATATTATTAAATGACCCCTATTTAACTGCTAAAGCAGTAAACTAACTACAAAATTACCCTCCTCTTTTTCTCTCTTGTTTCTTTTCTCCCCGGACACATACCCTTGTCTAAAGACATTGATCGTGCCCAAACCAAATTGGATGTGGGCACGGTATAAATATACTTCAAGTCAAGTCAAGGGACATTGGTATTGTTTTGTCAGATGTGACATTGAGTGGCTAATTACAAGCGACAAAGGTTACGAGTTTATATAGGGATAAAAAAACGAGTAACAGAAAACGAAAGGGGGTCGGCAGATACTAAAAGTCTAAATCATACTTCAGCTTTCGAATTTTCTCATGTTTCAACCACATGGACACATTTGTTTGTCTCAAATAGTCACTTACCCATTTTAGCAAAGTACTCTGTATAAGCAAAAAATTTTTTTTTTAAATTGCGAATAAAATATAGTGTGAAAATCGCGAACATATTGACAGTGTCGCAAATTCAATTACACGCGAACTTATTTCCGGTTTGGCTATTAATACCATACCATAAATGCGTAATACATTCAACAAGCTATCGACATTTCGTACAAACGCGGATTTCAGTTTTCTTTGTTTTTACAAAGATTATATGTGATCATTCATCAATAATTATGAATATTCTTAGTTAATGTGAACGGAAACTTGAGGGTACAATCAATAAAAACTATTTGTCTAAGAAGTTGAATCATGCACGTGTTCAATCGATAACATATCTTATCGGAAATATATATAGCACACGGATAGTATGCTGATAATGTCAAGTGCATAAATGAAACTAAATGAAAAGAGTTTGGTAAATGTTCCTTTTTTTATTCTTTTTATTACTGGGGGACTTGGTCACGAAAATAATTCCACGTCAAAATGTAAAATGAAAGCTCGATCGCAATTTGTTTTAGCCGCGAAAATAATTGTATTTAAGGTACTGGAACGTTGCGTTCTAACAAGCTTTTTCTGAAAAGTCAGAGGGGTTGAATATTAGGTATCAACAGAACTACAAGTACTGGGAGGCTACGGTTTTATTGAAAAAGGATGCGATTTTGTTACGTCTTGCCTTCATGACCAATCATATGACATCAGCAGGCTACGTTGAAGCACATTCAAATCCTATTAATACAGCTAATTCTCTATTATCAACCGATACCATTTAATGACAATGATGGGGGAAGGGACATGTGGACGTTAAACAAAAAATCATCAAAAGTTTTAGCGACTTCGAGCTAATGTTGCCAGTTATTTAGGTCATTCAGAATACATTGGCCGATTACGAATTCTGGTAGTTCAAAGTATAGAGTCATCAGGCTAGATCGGGTCTATTAATAGATTTACCCTGTAAGTGTAAACGCAGTGGCGACTGTTCAGTTACCGCTAGGCATATAACAATGTAAGCATGTGTATGATCTTGAAACTCGACAAAATATGTACATTTTAAACTTACAGCATTGAACTGATTTTTGTGTCAGACAAAATGACCGCTAATATTAAATTTGTGACTATCAAAGCTTGACAAATCACAATTTTGTACCGGACAATGTCCGTGACCGAGCACTTATTTCCAAGCTTGATCATCCATATCCCTGTTGCCGAATTCCATTGAAACAAACTGTATCTAATGTGAATTTTACGAGCTATGGTCACGTTGCGGAGACAAGCTTATGGTTGCAGCCATGTTGGATTTCCATGTGACTGCTTTCGACTAATAAGAGCCCAGAGATCCTCTGTGCTTTGCAATTTTCCGTAGAACGTCCGATATGGAGCTGTTTCAAAACTACTTTTTTTTCATTTTCTGGGGAATACATTTCTGCCTGAGATAGGGCTTTTTACTCAGTATACTAAGCAATGCATACGATTTCGGTGCCTCGGCCAAGAGGACACTTCATACTACTTGGCAAATATATCACTTTTATCATCAAGTATTTGATCTTTGGAAAAAGTACATTATGGTACTGATTTTTAATAAACACATGCAACTGGGTTAACCGAATAAACTTGAAAATATCCGGGAATTAACTCCAATCACGGACCATCGACTGCTTTGAAATAGTCGTCATTAACAACATGGGAGGATCACATGGTTCAGCGTATTGCACCTCAGTCAATTGTCAGATGGCGACACAGCATTTTATCCATTATGGTACTTATGCCGAACTAGGTTAAAAGCAAAAATATTTTTCTTTTTATTGTAATTACGTGTAAATTTGTCATTAAACAAAAAAATATACACTATAATCAAGGTTTTGCAAAACAAATTCAGAGGTTCTGAGGTGATGATCAACATTCAAATGTGCTGACAAAGAGCTTGTGATCATTTTGCGACAGCGCATTTTGGTATATATTTGTTAATGATCCTTACGTTGTTGTATTAATACTGTTATCAGTTGATTTAACTTCATTTCTAGCTTAAAAAAACTTAAATTATCTGACAAATTTTATGCTGGTTTTCTCCTAAAAAGTATGACGAGAGTAAATGAACAGATTAGCCAAGAACCATCCTGGAAGTACATGTACTATTTGATCAGTATTCACCGCCCACAATTTTCCACTCCCTCAAATTATTGTTGTGCTCGGGCAGTTTTAGAAATTGCAATAAACCTTTGTTCTCTTTTATTTGCCACATATGCTAATCTTTCTGATAAGCAGCAAGGGGTCTTTTATATGCACCGTCCCACAGACAGGATAACACATACCATGGCCTTTGATGAACCCGTTGTGGACCACTGGCTGGAATGGAAAATAGCCCAAACTGCAACTGGGTAATTAAAGGGAGATGTCTTTGAAAACCAAAAAGTTATTAAAAATAGCTTGTATTTACATATATGTTGATTCTCTCTTCTTTTTTTTTTCTAAATATTTTTCTTACTTCTTTCAGTGGTGACCGGATGTACAGATGGGATTGGAAAAGAATATGCCTTTCAGGTCAATAGAAAACTTCAGTAGCATTAGTACATTACAGTATGATTTTAAAATTATGGTTCTGTTTTATAAATATAATAGAGGAATAGCTAAATACAAAATATGTTTATTTAGGCTAGCGATATGCTACAACAGAGAACTAATTGGATACCTGAATAGAATATAGTTGTTTTATTTTATGAAAATGTATTTAGCATAAATTCTGTTTATCTTAAAGGGTCATTTGATAAATATTTAGTTAATTAATTATAGTTATTAGTGTTTTAACTTTTCAAAGTATGTTATTGTTTTGCAAGGTGTTTTTGAATATAGGTTGCCAAGAAAGGTCTGAACGTCGTACTTATAAGCCGAACTCGGAGTAAGCTGGATGAGTTGGCAAAGGAAATAGGTAAGTTTTCAATCTAATGTTAGTATCATGATCTTAAGTAAAGTTAGTTTTATTTAACGACGCCTCTAGAGCACGTCATATGGTCATTCTGACATGTATTTTAGAGGAAACCCGCTGCCACCACATAGGCAACTCCATCTGATAAGCAGCAAGGGGTCTTTTATATGCACCGTCCCACAGATAGGACAGCACATACCACGGCCTTTGACAAACCAGTTGTGGATCACTTGCTGGAATGGAAAAATAGCTTATAACTGCAGTATCATGATCTCTAGCATCAATGGATCAATCACACCAAACATCTTTTATCAGGAATTGCAGAGACTTGTAAATTATGTATATAGGTATGTTTTTGTATACCCACAGACCTGCCTACCATTCCGATTTCTCTGTAATATTTCCGAACAGACACCCCAAACTACAGCATTCTGGCGATACAATCAAACTTTCCACTCGCTGGCCGAGACACCTAGATTTTTATTTATTTTTTATTGCTAAAGATTGGTTGCATGGAGAACATCTGCATAACTTCCTGGCTGAGGGTTGAATGACAATGCGCATGTTGATAGAATTAGAAAATATTAATGCAAATGATTATTTAACATCTGGAAATAACAATTCAGTTGTCACATGTAATGCATTCCTGACAGAACTGTTAGATTTCCCGAGAAATCATGTTTATGGGCCTTCGATTCCTGAAAGGTTTTTTTATGGGTAGGCAGGTCTGTATCCATGACTCATGTTTATAAATCACAAGTGTTCTAGATGCTGTTTATAGTAATAAAGACTGGTGGTCTCCATAACTCTCCAGAAGACATATTTAGGTTTTGCTGCACATAGGTACCAGAGATCAAGGCAACTGAATTTTTATCCAAGCTAATGTTAGTCTTTCACACACATTCAGCTTTGGATATTCTGACATACTGTATGCACATAATTTGGGTTACGAGGCAGGCAATTTAGGGTACAGTTTTTACTCACCCATTAATCAAGATGCCGTTGCAGACTGCGTTAAGTTCTTTGATTCAAATACAACAACAAAGAACATATTTTGATATTTGAGCAGCATGTAACAGTATCATAAGTAAAATCCAATTACTATAATGAGTGAAAGACACAATGCAATCTCAACCAGGTGCATATACAGAACCTCTCAATTTGCTCAGTCCAACACACTACACATCAAGTAATCTGAATCTGAGATAATTTACAGTGTATGTGTATCTAAAACTATCTATGCTATACTTGTCATAATAAAATGTCACTTGTAAAGGAATGTTAAACCTCTTTACCACATTATAAAGCATAACTTTAGCTAATTTAAAGACATTTCGAAAACTGATCTTCAGGTAAAGAGTATTATGGAATGACCCAACAGGTTTTTCTATCATGCAGAATTGAATAACTTTGAAGCAACTTTAATTACTCTCCTAAAATTAATAATGGGAGATACCTAATTACTGCCCCTCCAGAAAAAGTAAGTAGTTTTGCATTTAATGCTCAGAGATTTCCTGGACTCCCAAAACCTGCATAAAGGACACAGTAAAATGTCATCTGTACCCCCAAAATAAGAGACACTGCGTCCCATGGGACTTAGAAAAATGTCAAAAATGTTTTTGTTATATAATGGACTCAGTCATGAATAAACAATAGGGGGTAGGGTGGAGGGGGTACTGGGACATTTTAATGCCATTAAAAAGAATTTATTCAATATAAAACAAATATAAATTAAGACAGAATAAATATTTTTTTCTTAATGCAAAACCTGTTTTCAGCAACTCTAGGTTTTAGGTTGGGACTATCAGAAAAGAAACAGGTGAGTCATGTGGACCTCTCTTTTATAAAAGCCAGGTAAACCCCTGCATGCTGTATGAAACTGATAAAATTCTTCTTTTCAGGATCACAATACAAGGTTAAAACACGAACAATTGCTGTAGACTTCACAGATGGCAACACAATTTATGAGACAATCCGAGATGAGATCCAGGGTCTGGAAATTGGAACATTGGGTATGTTTAGCAGAATTAGAAGTATATCATGCCAAGAAGTGACTTGGAAGTTACACTTCTATTGCCTATTGATTAAAATAAATCTCACTTCATTTTTCATAATTATTGCATCTGAAAAACACAGCCAATAGTTGTGGAAACTTGTCAGAAGCTAGATAGCCATTTATAACAATTTACAAAAGGATTTGAGTTTGGGGGGAAATGGTTTAATAATTGTGTTTGGTGAGGTGGGGTTTACTACTTTTTTAGGAGGTTGATTGGTTAAATATTGTTTTACTTGAAACAAATTGATTCTATAATTCGTATAAAAATATCTTAAGAAGGGAGACATGTATTTTTTAGTGTCTTGATAAAATATATATTAAATGTGTCGTATTTAATATTCAATACCATGTACAGACCATAGGATTTAACAGTAATGACCATCACCGGTTGTGTGTAGGTACTGTGTCATCAAAATCACAGAAACTAAATTTCGTTACCCATGATTTTCATATCACTGAGCATAATGCTCACATGTATTTTTTAGAGTCTTGATTAAATATATATTAGATATGTCATATTTAATATTCAATACCATCTGCAGGTCATAGGATTTCATGGTAATGATCATTACCGGTAGTGTGTCTGTACCGGTAGTGTGTTGGTACCGTGTCGTCAAAATCACAGAACAAAATTTCATTTTCTATGATTTTCATATCACTGCTGCATTATTTTGGATTACCGAGAAACAGTTTCCGATAGGTTCTCATGATCCAAAAGCACGGAATCAAAAAGGTGTTCTCCATGAAATTTGAAATCCTATGGCCGGCATGTGGTGTAATTTTCATGATATTTTATTAGGGAGAATAAAATGAATAGTACATGTATATATTTTGTTTGTTACTTTGAGATTTTATTATTTGTATTGCAGTGAACAATGTTGGTATGGCTTACCAATACCCAGCTTACTTTTGTGAAATTCCAAACAGAGACCAGGTAATGACTGTAGTGCATAATAAGGAGTGGGATATAACTCAAATGGTAGCATGTCTACCTGTGAAGCTGTCAGTCGTCGGATCGATCCTTCTCAGTGGACCCATTTACAGTTTGGGCTATTTTCTTTCCATCCAGTAGTTCACAACAGGTTTATCAAAGGCTGTGGTATGTGCTGTACTGTCTGTGGGACAGTGCATATAAAAGACCCCTTGTTGCTTTTCGGAACTAGTAGCCTATGTGGCAGCAGCAGGTTTTCTGTAAATGAATGTCAGAATGACCATATGATCGACGTCCAATTGCCGATGATAAGATAATAATCAGTGTGCTCTAGAGTCGTCATTAAATAAAACAAACTTTACTTTGCATAATAAGATTAATTTATTAAAGCAGAAAAAACGTAAATTTCATTGTATTAAGTAACTTTAGACTGTGACTCTGTGAGGGAGGTTTGGCTTTTTATTTATAAATTTTATAAACGTCTTTGAATCATGAAATGCAAATAAAGGTACAAAGGTAGAGGCAATAATTAGTTGATGCAGTTTAATTTTACCCACTTTACTGCTACAAATGATTCAGATTTAATTTGATAGTGCCCATTGGCTAACAATTTAGCTTCAAAGTTGTATTATTTCAACTGTGGTATTGTCTTTTAATGTTTCAGACGGTGAAAGACATGATCAATGTGAACATTACATCAGTTACTATGGTAAGTAATCACTGTCGTGTGAGTTCACAGATACTGTCCATCTGAGGTGTGATGTATTGTCAGATCACTACCTGAGGTGTGATGTATTGTCAGATCCCAACTGAGTTGTGATGTATTATCATATCCCAAATGAGGTGTGATGTATTGTTGGATTCCCACCTCAGGTGTTATGTATTGTCTGATCCCCACCTGAGGTGTGATGTATTATCAGATCCCAACTGAGATGTGATGTATTGTCTGATCCCCATCTGAGATGTGATGTATTGTCGGATCCCCATCTGAGATATGATGTGTTGTCAGATCCCCATCTGAGATATGATGTGTTGTCTGATCCCCACCCGAGGTGTGATGTATTGTCAGATTCACACCTGATGTAAGACGTATTGTCAGATCAGAGGACCCATTGGGTTATTTCTTGTAGAAATTGGTGTTATACAGATAGTGTTGCAAAGGCCATGGTGTGTGCCATTCTATCTGTGGGAAGATGCATATTACAGAACGGCCTACCTTTCCGTGCTCTTCGTAATATTTCCAGACAGACACCACAAACTATGGCATTCCAGCGATAGCCTAACCTTCCACTGGTTGACCGAGTTGCCAGATTTATTTATTTATAAAAAGAAAAGAAAAAAAGAATAAAAATGATCGCTAAAGTTGTCAGAGTTTGCTTGCACCGAGAGTATTTGTATAACTTCCTGGGTGGAGGTTGATTGACACAGTATGTGTAGTGTCAACTGAAAAAAATGAGATCCATACACTTTGTGTTCCCACTTCTGTATGAACGTGTCATTGCAAAGCTGTAACGTGATGGCAACTAAACTGATGTAGGAGGTGCTTTACGTCATGTGTGATGCATTCCTGACAGAACCCTTAGATTTCCTGAGAAATGTTTATGGGTCCTAGGTTCCTGAAAGGGCTTTTTATGGGTAGGCGGGTCTGATACTAAAGACTTCACTGCCAGACAGAAAGACACATTGCTGGGGCCAGTAGTGGGTTTTTTATGTAGACCTTGTGTCACAATGTGCATTTAATAGTCACTGAATAACCAATATGTTGGGGTGTTGCTAAACAAACAGTTCTTTCTTTGTTATGTGTGACACAGAGTTAACATTATTTGTTTGCCTTTCCCCATTACCTGATAAACATTTGTACTTGAACGAGATTAATAGCATGGTATACCATATAATCCAACAGTTTAACAAGATGGTTAAAACAAATGAAATTCTTACCAAATTTTTAACAACATTCTAAATAAAACTATTGTGTGTATTTTTATTCAAGCAAAATAACACCTTGTTGTGGAATTATATTTACATTGGTAACAATTGTAAGTTCACATAATTAAAAGTAGATTGGTTATCTTTGTTAAAGATAGTTTACCAATTAGTATCTGGTCAGGGTTAAAGTTCAAAGTCAGCGGAACTTTTAATAGATGGTTTAATTCTGTCAAGCTTGACATGGTGGTATGTGTAAGTGGTGCAGGTTATAAAATACTTTATTACTCATATGGTTTAACATATTTTGGTACATATCAAAGTGTTACGTCCTAGTATTATGTCATACTGGTACATAACACTTTTGAAGTCATATGACGTTATAATATTTTGCATAGTTTGTTTCCAAAAAAAGGAAAACTATTGCTTCCATTTTTGTTGAGTTTTTAATTTTTTATTTCTTTATCTTAAGATTGATAAAGCTCGTGACAAGTGAAAATTATTTCACTCGGGACATAAACATGATACAAAATGGAAACTCGTTTAATGTCCTATAAGTTCCATCTGGTCATGTTGGTTGTACTTATTTTCGTGCTTATATTCAATTAAGGTTCAAGCATGCTATCCTGGGCACACAACACCGCTTCCTAGTAGAAAAGATCTGCTACTGCCACACTAATGTGGTTACTCTTATTGATAAGCAGCAAGGGATCTTTTATATGCTCTATCCCACAAACAGGATAGTAGGCCTACGGAATTTCACTCGCTCGCTTGCCCAAATGGATTTTAAAAAATCCTCCATGGCGAATCGTCAGCAAAACTGACTAGACCGTAAGGCGACTCGCGATTTTTTAGTTCTGTGATGTTGACTTCCAAATTCATAAAAAACATTCCCTAAGCAGCACATTTTTTCTGATCTCTAAAGTCGTCACCATTTTAATTTTGCTAACATTCTGAAAACAAGGCGAAGTATGGAAAATCTATAACATATTATCTGGTGCCGTATCTTTGCATTGTTTCACTTTGCACATGTCATCTAGCAAATAAAAGTGGAAATATCTTGAGAATATTTCACAGTCACCAGAAACGTGAACATTATGCAGTAGTGGATCCAGAGGGGGGTGTGTGCCTTTTACTTGTAATTTTTAAATTTTATTTTCCTAGTGGAAGGACATGAAAATTAACCATTTTTTCCCTGGTCTTAATCACCCATCACCCATTTTTTCTGCAACAGCATAAAGTATGACATTTCTCTTATGCTATTTGTTTTTGTCAGATGACCAGTCTAGTTTTACCAGACATGTTAGAGCGGAGACGTGGCTACATCATCAACATTGCATCAGCTGCCGCGGAGTTAACACTACCACTACTTAGTGTGTACTCAGCAACTAAGGTAACTGTATCAGACATACATGAAAACCAATAGTACACCCCAAAATCATCCATCTACTACATGTCTTTGAAATTTAATATGCATTTTGGTTTTGGCAGAGGCCTCATGGTGGCCATTTTAGAAAATGACGGTTTTCTGACATTAGCTACAAATTTCGGAACTCCTATAGTCTGTTTACACTATTTGGATTTTTGTTGATTACTTTAATTTTCAGGAACCTAGGTGAAAAAGGATTAGTTTTGGAAATAGTAAAGAAAGTCCTATGTTCAGTTTTTTTCATTACTTTGTTAAATAATCATTTTAAATATTACTCATTACCTTGTATATTAAAATCAGAAATATTGCACAGCGTAAATTTTATTTGGCACATGACATCATTACAAAGAGGGGTAACTATCCATTTTAACATTAGGAACATCGGCCATTTCTGGTAATATTCGTATATCGTTCGTTTTTGCATTAATAAATAAATCTTTACAAATATGGCATTAATATTAACTTATGATAAATATATTTATAAAATAATAACGGCGTACCATAAAAATATATGGATCTGGCTGACGTCTGCAAAAAAATCAAACATGGTGCTAAGAAATATGGAAACAATATTTTCGGCTCCTGTTCAAACAGTACAGAACCAATGCACATAGTGATCTAGATAAAAAATAGGACTTTTTTTTAATTTATAAAAATATGAACATGAATGAGGTAAGTTATATATTTTGGTTTTTATTCGTCAATATCCATGTTCCAAGTAGCGTAAACAGACTATTGTAGATTCTCAAATCAACTGTCAGTCTATGCCTAAGGAGATGTATATGGGCATCTATGGCAGGGCCAGGACTATTTGCCTTGTACTTAAAGGCTTCAATTACAGTAATAACATTCCTTTATCATTCAAATGCTTTATTACAGGTGTTAGCAGATTATTTCTAA
>JAULBS010014005.1:0-25409 GCA_032355785.1 Symmetromphalus regularis | reverse complement strand
TACATTGATACAATAAAGAGAAATACTGGTAAAGATTATTATTTAGGCATTTTAATTTCACTGAAATTTTCAATTTTCCTAAGCAAAAAGTGGAGGGGATAATTATATAGGCACCCCCCCCTTCCAATAAGTGGGGGGGGACATATCCCCCTGGGATTTACGCCCATGATAATAAAGGTGGTTAAAAAGAGCATCTACATTTTACGTGTACATGATAACTGGTATGGTCAAACCTCTATGAATAATAAACATCCAAGGGACCAACAAAAGAGGTTTCATAAACCAGGTGGCTTTTATATATATATATATATATATATATAGGTTGAAATACATAAATCTGAACTATGAAGGGAAACATCTAAAATGGCTTTTCTGACAGGTGTTTTTGTATATATACAGGTGGAAATGTATATTGAATATAAAGCAGTTAAACAATTTATGGATGCTAATAGCTGGATTTCTCAAAGGGCGGGGGGATCAAAATGTGATGGGTGAAGCCACTGTGTATGTTTCAGCACTGAACCTTGGTATTGTTAGTGACATCACACCACCATCATTCTACTAGTTAACCAGTCTACCACTGCAAACTGTAGTGGTGCTGTGTGCAATAGTATCTTTTCCCTTTAAAGGTTATGGTTGTTTTTCAAAAAGAGGGGTCTGGACACCCTGGATCCGCTACTAAATAGTATTAAGTTTTGGCCAACAATGATTCTTAAAATGAGTACACAGTGCCAACAACTATCCTAGATCCACAAATGTTCTTCTTAAAAGAAAATTTTCTAATAGTGGAAATGATACATGACTTATTATCTGTTGGCACTCCCAAAAATTAACAAGCCAAAACTATCAAAATTATCTTTAACCTCCATCTATCATTTAACATTTGGTTTCATGTACTACAATGTACACATTATCTTGATGTATCATCTATACAGTATAGGATGTCGTGCCTTTAAAACTCCCAGCTTTATTTTATCATAAATGTTTATACATTGGAATAGCCAGCAAGTTCATTGGATTGGTTGATTGAACTTATTTTCATGCTTATCTCCAATTACTGTTAAAGCATGTTGTCTTGGGCACATACCCCAGTTTCATGTGTTGCCAGTTCAAGACAGAGGTTAATGTTTGTAGGAGAACAAAACCTGCTGCTGCCACACTAATATGACTACTGTTATAGATAAGCAGCAAGGGATCTTTTATATACACTATCCCACAGACAGGATAGCATAAACCATGACCTTTGATAAACCAACAGGATTATTATTTTTTAATGTTAAAGAATTCAAGGTTTTATTAGGGGGCCCCCTAAATTAATTTTCTGGATCTGCTGCTGATATTGTCCTATTTAAAGTGCCTGTGTTTTTAACTAACCACTAAGCAAAGAGAAATGGGAAAACATTTCAAAAGCCTAATTACTCTCACGTGGGAGATATTTCAGTGATGAGCTACTATCCCCAAAACCAACAAATCCTGCAGAAAGAAATTTTAAAAATAAATTTTAATTACTAGACTTTTCTAAATTCTTGATTTTAATATTTATATAATTATACATATAATTTTTATACACTGTATTAAGATACATAATATAGTGTATATCTGTGCCCATCACATTTCGACACAAATGCTACCCTATTTCTAGATTTGTATTCTGAAATCAAAAATAATATTACTGGTTTTTATGAATGTAAATAAAACTGAATTTAGTTAATATAGGCTAATGCCATCATTTCAAAATTCCGCTCTAGAAATACTGACTCAATAACGTAATACAGTAGGCTATGGTTACCATTCCACTACTGAATGTTAATGTCCACAGTGATGAATCATTCTGAAAAGACATCAATAAAACACACTACAAACCAGTTTGTATTTATAATACTTGATCAGCAGTTTAAACGCATTTCAAAATGCAGCATTTTTCGTTTGTTCTTATCTTCATATAAAAAGACTCAAAATTACACCAAAAACTCTTAGCTAATTCATGCATTTTGATGCATTCTGTCATTGACAAAAGATCAGAAGATCCAAAAGTAATCAGCGCTTACAAGAATTCGATTTTTCTGCCTCTTGATACAGCAGGTGGTGGAAACGGACAAGAATTCGCATTGTCGTCTGATTAACTTTATGATAATGCAACCACTGAAATCCTGTTTTTTGTCAAAGAAAATTCTAATAATTTTCTATTTTAAAATAATTTTTGATACAAAATAAGCCTTACCTTGAATATCCGTGCGTTAAATCCTATTTACAAATACACGGCGGCTTTGCACGGGCATTTTATTCCATCGGCTGTCAACTACCACAATGTGTAACACAGTTGTCACTCACGCTTTGCTCTGCATCTATTAATAGAATATTAGATTATCGACCAATCACAATTCAAATTCTTTTCACCTCGGTGCAGGACATTTCAGGCAACATGGAGGACAACGATGTAAACAATCTCATGATGCTGTGGAAAGACTTGGTTTTCATTCATTGGTGTTGAATGTTTTAATTATTTTTGATATTTATTTAAGTATTAAATAGCCAAACTATACAATGGTGAAGCAAACGATTCAAATTTTTGCTAGAATAAAACCAACAAAAGCAAAAACTGGAGTAAGTTATTACCGGTTGATCTCTATCTATGCATGCATTTTGATCTTTAGTAACTAAGACTGTGCTGTATATATCCAGATCTCCACATGCTAGTATAGATGTTTTATTATTTATTTCTTAGCTGTATGAACTTGATGACGATGACGAAGGTTGTCCGAGACTGACAATCACTGTCCCACGAGAACTGGCCAATGGATTTGTCAACAACAAAAGGGAAAATTATAAATTCAGGTGAGATACTTTTGTTTACAGGGCGACCACCTTGAAGGTATTTTTTTCCCCAGAATTTTCTAAATTTTCATATATAAGCGTGCGAACGCTCTTTTTCAACCGCATGTCAAATGGACTGCTATGACATATGGCACATTTTTATCAAACTACACAATTACAGCATATATCAGATTTTTTGATCAGATTTTTACATTTTATGTGAAATACGACCGTAAACATGTAAATTAATGCTGCACTTTCCAAATAATTTTAAAAATATGTTTAGCTACTGTAGCCTACTAATTTTCCACTCGAATGTTGATGATATAGATTGAATATTTTTATCGTTCAACTTGAAGTACTTCTAATCTAGACCTATAGGCCCTATATTTTCAAATATACATGTATGACATTTTGTGCTAACCATGCCACTGATACTTACCAATTTTTGGTACATATTCTATCTTTTTATGTTTTTAATTCTTAAATATTACAGATTCATGTTGGCTACATAAATTTGCTATTGTTGTAGGCAAAACAAATGAAAGTGTGTAATGATGTAATTATTCTGTAGCAGACCTATAATCATTACTAGCTATGACTGTCTGCTAGTCAAAAGGGTAACTAATTAAAACAATATATTATCTGCAACTACCCTAAAAATTAAATATTTTTAACAATCGACCAGGACTTCGTACTACATATTTTATTTGTTTTAATTGTTACAGTAGCAAAGTAAGTAATTGTATTAAAATAAAAATAAAATGAATATTTGATATACGATCACAAGTGAACAATTTTAATGACACTTGATCCAGAACTGCCTGAACAACTGTGTATGTTTAAATTAATTTTTTGGTTTTTAATTACTGTTTTTAGTGAGTTATTAATGGATTTATGCACTCAGTGTATAATATTTAATGTTTTTATTTAAACACAAGTTATATGATAGCCTGCTTTAAAAAACAAACATTAGCAGTATTGTTGTAATGTTATTTCTTTTTATTAAATACATATACATTTGGAATGCTTAAATTAATATATTTTACTGTATAATCATTATTTGAATTTATGTTTATTAACAAATAAGAAGATTTATTCATGTACCAATGTAGACCTTCCCAACCATCGTAGAAACTTGAAAAAAGTAATTTCATATAAACATATTAAAAACTGTACCTTGTTTATTTACCAAAATTTGTTTATATTTTTAGATTCAACAAAGTCTTTGACCAGAAGTCAACCCAAGATGAAGTGTTTGATAATGTTGGCCAGCCTGTGATTGATAAGTAAGTAATTTCAGCTACTCACAAACTGTATTAAATGACATGCATATCCCATCAGCAATGTACTTAAACCAATCATCTAGGTACAAGTTTCATTATAAATGTTATTATTTAAGAAACAAGAATATTGCAACATGATTCAAACATTTTCTTTAATAGATTAAAATGTCATTTGAATTGAAAAGCTTTGGTGTCATAAAGTGTTTTTTAACCAAAAAAATGTAAATATGTTTCACTAATAAAGTTTAAGATGAATAAACACAATTTTTAAAGTAAGAGTTATGATGGAAGATATAGGAATTTGAAGATGGGGAGAAAAGAGTGTTAAAATCTAAAAACACATTTACTTCTAATGAGATCTGGAATGATACCTCCTGTATCCCAACCAGTTGTTTGAAAACCTAAATGATCTGATACTTATAACACCATCATATTGACTTATTTAGGTTTTTTAAAGGCACTCTTAACCATCTCTGGATATCTCCTTCAGTTATACTATGCTAAGATTTCTGTTGTTGCGTTTATTGCTAAAGAAAATGACTAGCTGTTACCATATGTAAATTTCTTATAAGAATTTCATTTGTATTTTCCAGTGTTCTACAGGGATATAATGGTACAATATTTGCTTATGGACAGGTGAGAGTTTATATTTAAAAAACAAAATTCAATCAAATTTTCAGTTATTGTCTGAATCCCTGATATCATCATTGTTGTCAGAGCATTTCATAACAAATTTACTAACTTTCACCTTGGATTGTTTTGTATAGATGTATGGTTTTGTTTACAGTAAAACCTTTGTCTTTCTGTTGATTTCAAACTTTAGATAAATGAAGATAACCAAATAAACTGGATTCTTATTTAATGTCAAGATTTCATATAGACTTCTGAATTATGTTAGTCATATAAAGAGATGTAAACAAGTTTGGGATAACAAAAATTTGTCATGTAACTTTGCACTGTACGTTAACCATGGAATTTTTTCTCTCTATTTATCCATATTTTATATGAACTTAACAAGTTTTGTAAAAGTATTTCTTCAATTACAAAATAATATCTTTAAAATATCTATAAAATGTGTTTGTATCTCACAACTTTCATTTTAGGCACTGTTCTTGCTTCCAGGAGTGAAATTTTAAGTTACTGTTTATCAGAGTTTTTCTTCTTTTCTTTCCTAATGCTTTGCTATGATTTCCAGTATTGTTCTCACTAAGGATTCTGCAGTTTGCCAAAGGAATGTTGTTGGCCCTATAGTTTATTCCTGCAACTCATTCCAATGGTCCATCTTTGTAGTATAAGGTCATTGTAGGTTGGACATGACTGCAGAATGTGTTCTGGTACTAAGATTTGACATTTTTTGCTTATTGTTTTTGCAGTTAATATTTACAAACACATTTTTATTACAGACTAGTTCTGGGAAGACATTTACCATCACAGGAGGAGCCGAGCGATATGTGGACAGAGGGATCATTCCACGATCTTTGTCCTACATCTTTGATAAGATAGAAAAGGTTTGTCTGTCAAAACAAATGTAATTTTAGAGTTCGTGGGTGATACTGTACATTTCAGTTTTCAAAGCATTTAAAAAGATTGGTTGTTCTTAATAATATCTAAAAATAGTGACATGCTTTATGGTTGACTTAATGTAAATGATTTTGCACTTTCATGCTCAAATGTAATTTTAATTCATTTATTTTGTCTAGACTCCAGAGCTAGAGTTTTCTGTACACATCTCGTATCTGGAGATCTACAACGAGAATGGCTATGACCTGCTTGATCCCAAACATGATGCTGCCAAACTGGAAGATTTACCGTAAGATTTTTGTTACCATATAAGGTATAAAATTAGCAATTTTAAACCTACACAGTATAATTTTATGTAGCTGAAAGCATACTAATGGATAACTTTCTAAAATTTATTATTTTTTAAGTTATATTTTCTTACAGTTGTAAAATATTACAAAAGAAACAGAAAAGAGGATTTTGCTAATATTATAATAATAGCAGCATACCACAGTACCATGCACATAATATCTATTCACTATTTAATCTATTTCATATTAACTTTGTCTGCTACCTGTTGATGAAGAAAGTGGTTGATTATGTTTCAGAAAGGTTTCGTTGATGGAAGACTCTGACCAGAACATTCATCTGAAGAATCTGTCAGTGCATCAAGCATCATCTGAAGAAGAGGCGCTAAATCTGCTCTTCCTTGGAGACACAAACAGAATGATTGCTGAGGTAAGTATTTCATCATTCACACTTTTCACAAGCCTAGAAATACGTGTTCAGTCACGGATGTTTCCAGTACAAAATTGTAATTTGTCAAGCTTGGACAGTCACAACTTTAATATTAGTGGTAATTTTGTCTGTGTTGAATCAGTTCAATGTTGTACGTTTAAAATGCATTCTAGATCATGCACATGCTCACATATGCCTAGTGGTTACTAAACAGTCACCAGCTATTTAACAGTCGGAAATCACAGAATTATGGACTGTTGGTGGAGGTCAAAAATATATTTTAAGTTCTAAGATTAATAATATGCCATGGATTGAAGGTGTGAAGGACTTTCTAGGGATGTCTGGAGGCATTTTTTTAAAAGCCAAGTGCTATTCTGATGCATTTCATAAAAAGAAATTGGTGTACTAAAGGGAGTGGTTAGAACCACCAGTGACTCTGTCCTTGTGTAAATTATGACTTAAAACAGCATATTTATAATACTAAATTATTTTTTGTTCTTTGTTTGAGAAACAAATCGACACCATTCTACTTAATTTATTATATTCCATCAAGAATTTGTTTATTTCAATATCACTTTTCAATTTGCAAATGATTTATTTGTTTTCATATTTTGTTTAACTTGATTTTGTGTTTATTTAAAATAATGCATATTATAATAATGCATTCCATATCATTCTGCAGATTTAAATAAATTTTAGTTTTAATGTATATCATATCATCACTATGTTCACCATTTGTTCAGCTCATGCACCACATCACTGTATGTTGTCGTTTGTCCACAGACGCCAATGAATCAGGCTTCGACACGATCTCACTGTATTTTCACAATTCACTTGACAGCACGTGAGATGGGCTCAGCTACAATCAAGCGAGCTAAACTCCATCTTGTTGATTTAGCAGGGTGGGTATAGAGAACATCTTGTCTTTCTAATTGGTAATGCCTAGAACTCACTGTACAATAACTAGGTGATCATCCTACTATGTTTTGTGAGTTGTTGAGACATGTATACATGTATGATTATAGCAATCCAGATTTAATTTTACTGGTGATACTTTAGTGGAGCCAGTAAAATGGGAAATTTGTAATGTTATGACTATCTGATAGATGTTGGCAATACAAAAAACAGTAGATTTATCTTCATTTTAATACAACTGTTTGTTTTTTCTTTTCTTGAAACAATCTATTTACATAAAGACTGAATAATTACTGCAATTATTGGCTGATGATTTGTTTATGTACTATTGCTGCTATGAGATACTTTGTGTTACATCTTTTGGTTTCTAGTGTTACCTTTACCAAAGACATAAACTGTCTATTTACATGGGCCTTGTGATTATACCTATTGTTTAAAAACATACTATAGACTTCAGTTTGTTTGCAAATGCATCTGCCAATTTGACAGTTTTACTTGTGGTAAACAAAAATTAACAATTGTTTTGTATAAATAGAATCATTTGTTAAAATAAATATAATAAACTAAAATATCAGTTTTATCAAAGCGTTTTATTTAACTTACTCATGTGAAATTGTTCTTACATAATTACCTATAATGTGTGCATTACATTATGTGAATGTAGTTATTGTTTTGTTTGCTATTTTTATTCAGTTCTGAGAGAGTATCCAAGTCGGGGGTTAATGGTATACTTCTTACTGAAGCCAAATACATCAATCTTTCCCTGCACTATTTGGAACAGGTAAACACTGACCTTTATTTATGTTTTCATGTTGTCGTAAAGTTGTGTTCACCATGCAGTTTTTGTAAAAGTATGTGAATTATAACACATCAGAGAAAAGGGTTACTCTATTTTTTTTAAACGAAAAAATATTTTATAAAGGAAACTAATTTTTAGTTTTTACAACTTCACTGGAACACACTGATTTGTTAATCACAGACTATTGGAATTAAAACATTTGGTAATTTTGACACATGGTTATCAAAGGAAACCCACTATATATATATATATTATCATATAGACAAAACAGGTTCAGCACTTATGAAACAGTTTTAAAACAGATGGTGGCATGTATCCATCTTTTCACATAGGATGTCCTGCAAAAATAGTAATTGTGACAGATGATCCACAATAAAACCTTGGTTCATCTACTCAGGATACATTTTCTTGTTAGTATAAATGTATCTTTTATGTGCACTTTCTGACAGCACACTCCACAGTCTTTGATTTACAAATTTCAATGTTTTATTTATATTTATTAGGTGATTATAGCATTGGCTGAGAAGAACCGACAGCATATTCCATACCGGAACTCCATGATGACCTCTGTGCTGCGGGATAGTCTCGGTGGAAACTGCATGACGACCATGATTGCAACGTGTTCGGTTGACAAGAAATGTATTGATGTGAGTATAATACATCTATAATATTTTTACAGTAGAATTATTTGTCTATTTGTAATGGTGTGAATGTCATATTGATCAACAAGGATAGTAAAGAAATGTTTTCATGAACAACTTTGAATGATTTTTGAATCACTTCAATATATAAAATATTTATTAAAGATACTCGTTAATGCTAGATCTGTATACACTTGAAATACAGACTCTTTTGGCCAAACTAACAAATCCTCTTTTTGTTAAATGCAAGTATCCAAGCATTGTAAAAGTATCTAGTTAATGCATTTTTACAGAAAAAAAAGCTTTGTACATTTGTTCCTTTAAGTTTAAGCCTTTAGTTCACTCTAAAATGATGTAAACATGACACTTGGTTTCACTAGTCCATTTAAAATATATGATTGTTAATTATTATTCAAGAATTTAATTTGATATGTTGATGCAATTTCTAAACAGTCATATTGATGATATTGTCTTTTAGGAATCAATATCCACATGTCGGTTTGCACAGCGCGTTGCAATGATTAAGAATGATGTGATGTTGAACGAGGAGTTAGATCCCAAACTGATGATTGCAAAGCTGAAGCGTGAAATTCAGCAGTTGAAAGATGAGTTAGCTATGGCCACTGGAGAGCAAAGAACAGACGAACTCAGTGAGGAGGAGATAAACAGGTTCAATTATAGGCTTTTATTTTATTTAACTTTTTACCGTTTTACACCTAAATATACTCAACCAAAAAAAAATAGTATGCATGTAATCAATATTAATTTCACAAACCAGATGATATTCATGACAGAAATTCTGGAATTAGATAACCACTCCATTTAGGAGGTGTGTTTGTAATGTCACAAGTTGCACACATGTTTACAGTGACCACCCCATGAAATTTAAATATTTTAACATGCGTACTTTCTTTTTTGGTTGGGTATACTTGGGTAGAATAACAAAATAAAAGTATTGACGAAATATCATTACATATATTTCTAAATAATAAAAGGGAAATAACAAGGAGGGAAAAAAAATCATCGTACGTGATGATGATGTTGATGCTTTTTTGCAATACACATTTAAATATCACTGGCTGTTTTAAAGTATGGTCTTACATCTTGTATTGCTTGAACCAAGAGTAGATTACCAAAATATGTATTTGTGTGTGTGTTATTTTCTTTTTGATAGTAATAGCTGTGGGTATAGTGTTTATCTGTATATTCAGTTTTGCTGTTTGTTGGTTGTTTGTACAGGTGTGAACGGTCGGTGAAGGTGTTTGTCGATGACACAGACGCTGATGCCGAACTGTTAGTTGGAGCAGACATGAGGAAAATACAGATATGTTTCAAGATACTTAAGGTAATTGGATTAAAATACATCATTTTGTGTTAACTTTCTAAAGTCATCCATCGGATAATGTTTTTAGATAAAAGCACATTTTAAATTTTTTATATTACCAGGACACATTACTTACAGTTTCTTGGTGATAATATCCATTTTTGTAAATTTCTAGTGTTTCTACTTGTTTAGATTTTTTCTTAAGCTTCACTGTGAAAGTGCTATGGGCTGTGCTAAAGGTGGGTGTTACTGGTGATGGAGCAGTGTATGCAATTTTTTATAAGCACCTCGTATCATGATTTTTGTCTTATGTACATGTGTTTGTATCTATACACACACATGCACGTGTGGACATACACACAATTTTAATTATGATAACAGTTATAAATGTCATTTTGATTTGTAGTATTTCAAAATAGATTTAAGATAATATTATCTAAAGTTCCCTTGGTCATTTTATATCACCTATTATCTTATCTTTTGTTTTTGACATAAACATTTCTTTCTCATTGATAGCATTCATAGAACATTTAAGATTTTTATTATTTTAAGATATATTACAGTTTTCAATCTGGAATGTCTTACTTATTAGTCTTATTTTGATCAAATGCTTTTTTGATAGAGGTTGGTTCTGGAGAAGCCTGCTGGAAGATCAGCAGAGAGCCCACCAAGGGAGGTAACTCCTATTGATATCGGTCCTTACAGCAATACAGAAAATCAGAAGTTGAAAGACTTGATTATACAAAGGGACAATGAGATCAGTATCCTTTGATGTTAGCTCTACTTTTAGGAATTGGTAAATATTGGAATTGAGTGAAATAAGTTGAATGACATGATTTTATTTCATTTTAATTGAAGTTTGTAGTTAACCATCATTATAAAAATGGTCATTAGAAAATACACAAACTGATATTATTGTTGACATAAGTTTTATTTAAATTAAAAGAAATAAAGTAAATTTTTATCCTTTTTCTGTATGTTGACACTGACTAAAGTATAATTATTAAAAATGTTTTAAACAAATAAAGAAACAGGCACATATTCAACTGTATTAATAGCTATAAGCATTTAACCTGTTGATCCATTTCCTTAATGGCTTGAGATATTCTTGTGAGCATGTTGAAAAAAGAACGGGCAAAGGCATCAAATACTGTGTCACAGTTTGAGAGTAATGTTAGACCAGGTCAAAGGTCAGATGTGTCATACAGTTCAGGTCAAAGGACAGCTGAATATACCAATGGAGATTCATGGAATGAAGAAAAGCAAAGTGCAAGGACATTTGTGAAATCTGGTCAAGGAATGAAACCACAGAACAGATCTAATAGACCACCAGAGGTGGATGAAAAAACCAAGAAAAAAATTTGTAAGTTTCGTTACATCCATGTAGGCAGTAGCTGAGTTGTAGTATGCCTATCTGAGGTGCATTTAGTCATCGGATCAATCCCCTTTAGTGGTCTCATCGGGCTATTTATCATTGTATCCAGTGGTTAATAATTGGAATACACACATCTTTGGTATGTCCAGTCCCATATGTAACAAGTGGAAAAGCATACACATCTTTAATGTAACTCTGACATGTAACTAGGTTTTTTTCTGTAGACCCTTTGTAACAATTCCCATACATTTTACAATTAATAGCTGGTATGTTATTGCACAAACATTTCTTTATTGATTTCCACATCTTTACATCTGTTATTACTTCCCTTGACACAATAAGGGAGATTATTTTATGACTGTTCCTGTTGTTATTTTTGAATAAGTAAGAAGTTAAAGTTATATCTGAATCAACAAGTCAATATAACTTATAAGTGTAGTTATGATGCTTAATCTTTTCATTAAACTTTTATTATGATCAGAATTCATACATTTCAGACAAGCTTGAAGAAAAGACTGTAAAAGTTATAATAGCATTGAAAATCTGTAATTATCCTTGAGATTGTCTTGAATTTACCAAACATAAAATATTGTGAATTATCCAATGAAAACAAATTGAACATAAAATAATGTGTGTACTTATTAGCAATGAAAAGACATAATTTAGTTGTAATATAATTATATAATTTAATGTTTTTCAGTGGGAAACCTGTCGGTGGGCAGACAAGAAGCCTTCGATATCTTCCTTGCTGACTATGAACACAATGGTTCTATAGAAGACAACAAGAGAACACTAAAGAATAAATATGCTGAAGCCAAGGTGTTGGGAGAAAATCTCAATAAATCCAAAAACCGAATAAGTGAGTTTATGGTATATATACTATATACTTAAAGATATAACACAAATGATGGAGATAAAATGTTTGCCTGAAATTAATGAAAAGCAGGTGTATGACAAGTTGTTTCAACTTTATTGTTGCCATTACCTAACAATATATTTGAACACAAATATTGTTCGTATGACCATTTTGTTCCATGTATCACCATCTAAAAATAACAATACATTTGATGTCTTTCTGTTTTGCCAGATCATTTCAAGAGCAAGATAGAGCAACACAGAATGCAGATGGCTATGAAAGGTATATAGAACTTTTTTATTGTGCAGTTAGTGGACTGTTTGGCTAGTGAGGCAAAGAATTTCACTTTATTTGGTAATTGTAACCAGTGATAGAATGAAAGTTCACCATGAAAATAATTCAGTGAAAAATAAGGGTATAAACTAAATGTACTAGAAAAAAATGCATCATTGAAAAATTAGGTTATATGTAAATTGTGATTAATTTGTTTTTAGGTCTTGCTGACACAGAAAATGCAGTTCCTAATGAAGAAGAACAAGAATTAAGACATGAAATGGAGGAAGAAAAACACAGGTGAGGTGTCACACTTATTTACTGTAGCTATTTATCACACTTTGTTTAGTCTTCAGGCATGTTGTACTAAAATATGTATTTTAGTTTTGTGAAAATTTAACATAACGTTATTTATTTGTTTCTTTCAGCTACAAAGCAACATTTAATAAACTGCGCGAGATGAAGACTGAAATAGAGCACTTGCAGCATTTACTGGAAAAATCCAAAGTGAAGTTAATGAAGGATTTTGAATTCTGGTGGGCAAATCAATCTACAACCACTGGGGTGAGATATCTCTATATTGAACTCACTTTAAAACAACTTTCACTCTCACACAATATGAGATATTTTCATGTGAAAGGTAAAAATAGGAAAATTAATTCTAATAATTTGAGTAAATATTTTCTAGATTAAAATAATCGTATGTTCTTTGGTATTGTTTTTTGATAATAATAAATTGAATTGAGCAATATAAAAATAATAAATATATCCTTTTTAAGAGGTGAACTTGCAGAATTGTCTTTATATGACTTTGAGTTCTTGTTTTACTAGGAACCCATAGTGTTGTGTTCCCCTTGTAAAGCTCTAGAACTATTATTGTTTTCTTCTCTTGAAATTGTTTTATATCATTTGATTTCTATTAAACCAATTACATGTAAATAGCCTCATTATAAACTGATGTATAATATTGTTTTGATTGAAAATAAAATTGGTGATTATTTACAGAATGTTGCCCCATCTAACAAGAGTGGCGATTTGAAAACTGCCTGGCGGACTCCACCTCGGACACCACAGAACAACCGGAACTATTCTCAAGATATGGTCCACCCTGCAAGTGGTGATTCATCTTCTTCATTCGGCAGACCACTGAGTTCAGTGCGATCACGCCAGAGTGTCTCAGACAACATCATATCCAGCATGCATCAGCACGGCAGTGGAGAGACCAGTGGGTACTCATCACAAGAGTCCATAGAAATGCCAAAGATTCGCAAACCTAAGTATGTTGTTGATTAATTCTGATTAGGTCTGTTCCAAAATTATCACGGGGGGATGAAGGCAGTTTTTACAAACTCTACTGCACATTTCATGGGAAGTGGGGCTAGGGGCAAGAGTTACTGATTTAAGCTATATTTACATGCATCCAGTTAGCAGTTTGCAGAATGCGGTAAGTATTTTGTGAACTCATATGATATTAATTTAATACAGGTATTCACATGTAACCTGTTTGTGCCAATATAAAATATAGTTCACCACAATAGTATTCTGTATACCAGATGCATGTGAACATGGCTTTTCTTTGATTGTAGAAAAGGGGTACCAGTCATTATTAAATGATACCCACTGTAATTTTATCGTTTTTGGAACAGTCCTTTCTTAGGATCATGTTTTTTGGACATTGTTGATTTATTACATATGTGTTACACATATGCATGAATTCTTGTCTAGTGATGATGGACCTAATATTTGCATTTAGGTCCATAATAAGGTTTTTATTTACTTGTAGCTTTGTTTCTGAGAAATTACAAGGTTATATGCATCAAACTTATATTAGGAATTTGGAACATAGATTAAAAAAAATATTAATAAACCTTTATTGTGGAATAAAAGAAAATGGTCACATTTAATGTTTGAATATTTGGGTTTTTTAGTTGTCATGTTATAACATTTTAGGTGAAAGAGTTGTAATATATTGTTGATTTTATTCACAATTATATAGTAATAAACATTTATGTGAGAAATCGAAAAAGATCACTACTTATTTAAGATTTCTCACTTGGAATTAATTTTAGCCATGCAGTGAATCACTCTCCTGCTGTTATCAGATGGCGAGGATTGACAAGTAGTGTGTTTTTATTGTTTGTTGTGCTGTTTCCACTAACTGCCACCATTGCACTTCTCACAGGCCTAACAGTGGAGACATCCCACTAACCGGTGATGCTAAAGCTGATGCTGATATTATGGCATTTGTAAAGGCCAGACAAAACCTTTTAAAACAAAGTAAGAAGATTCTTTTTTTTTAATTAAATTAAATCAGGGAATTGTTAACCTTAAAATTCAAAACATGTTTTGACAGTTGATGTTAAAAGCTTAAAGAACCATTGTATGGCATTTTTTATTATTTTTAATAATATATATTTATGCATATTTGTGTGTGTGTGTTATTTGTTTTTAATGTTGTTTATTTTCCCCTCTAAAACATTGGTTGAGCAGTTATAAAATAATTTGAAATCATAATTTTATTAGTGATATTTTCAAAATAATTGTTGAAAGAAGGCAAATGAGAGTAAATGACTATCTCTAATAAAATGTTCTTGTCAACTTAGTTATCAGTCCCATGTTTAATACTAACTGGTCATTATGTTTCATATTTATGTTGCTGTTATATTTATGTAACTTGTTTTGTAAATCTGTCATCTCTTTCTGTGGATGGGACAGATATTTGTAAAAAAAAAAAAAAAGGAAACAAGGGTTATTTAAACAAAACAAATAAGTTAAAAAATAAAATGAAATCATAATTTTGTTGGTGATATTTTCAAATTAATTGTTGAAAGGAGGCAAACAAATATTATCCATTCATTTTATACAGTTGTCTGTAGTATGTGTCTGTAGGTAAAATGTGTATAAAAGCCCCCCTTCTAAGAAAAAAAAGTATTCTGTATTGTGTTGCACCATTTGACATCCAATAGCTACTGATTAAACCCTAGACTAACATTCCTTTACCTGATGTGCTTTTGACCACTTAATAAAGTGTTTAAGATTTAAAAAAAATTCTATAAAGGCATACCACCAATAATATTTTAATTAAAATTACTTTCTTTCACGTAATATATTAATTAATGTTTTTTATCCTTTCAGCCAAAAGATGACAAAGTTCCCAAAAGGCATGAAATTGAACTTACTGTGAGCAACTTCCAAGGAAATCCATGCATCATCATTGCTTGACCAAGTGGATGGATCCAGCCAAAACATATTGACAAAAGCCTTATATCATTGTTACGTTCATTTGATCATCTTAGTTGAATATATGTGAAATACTAGCCATTGTTAGTTTGTGCACACAAATGACTAGATGGAGAAAAAACTAGCATGTCTTCATGGAATATGAACAGATGAAAAAACCCACATACAAAATAACCAAGACTTGTCATCATCTTGAAAGGTATCAAAATTAAAGTATGTGGAAAATTACAAGAAGTGGCTTACATTCAGAATGAAATAACTAGTAGGCACACACTATACTAGGTTTGCTTTTAATGTTAAACAGTGACAGTGATAAAAACCTGTCAAACTGCTACACGTATTTTGAGCTAGCTTGTATACCTAGAGGTACTCGGTGTACTCGGTATTGAAGTCTGTTTTGATTAGCATAATTTCTGTTGTTTGCTCAAAGGATCCAAATTATTTGGTACATTTCATCAGACTAACCAAAACCCAAAACTAGCAGAAACACTTTAATATTATTTAATTTGGTAGATTTCGTAAAACTAGTTAAAAACTAAGATTAACAGAAAAACTTCATGTTTAAATAAATATATTCGATCATACAAATTAAAAACCGTGATTAGCAGAATAACTTCAATGTTGTGGAAATAAGTAGATTTGATCAGACCAGTTAAAAACCATGATTGAATTGGTCATATATGATTATTGTAAAACATCTATTATATGCATTTTTTATTATTATTATTGTCATCAGTTCTTGTCGGTATATATTATTTTCCCATTCAAACTAGTGCTTCAGTTGCTGTAATAAGACCCCAAACAGAGTAATAAAACATTCTCTTGTGGTCTACATTGTTGCAATTAACATCAAATAACTTTATTATTAACAAGGTCATAGGATGTCTTTAAACAAACATTCCATTTGTTGTACATCACAGCATTAATACTAAATCATACTTCCGTCCAAATGTCTGAAAGTTTTATTTATTTTATAAGTGTGATAAAATAATTTTAAAATAAATAAATAATTTAGAGTGCTTGTGATAAGATTAATAATTGAAATAGTGAAAGTAATGTTTAGAATTTTCCATTTGTATTTTTGCTTATGATATATGCTTGTTAGAACCATAAACTGAGAAACATGCATTTTTTTAACTTTGTTTTTTAATCACAAATTATTATGGTTTAAGTTTATTTGAAATGTTTTTGAACTGCTACTACTATTGTCAAATCTTTAAACATGAAGATAATATATTTCTTAATATTTAGATATTGTTGATACAGATATACATGTACAAATTTAATATAAATTGTTGTAAATATTAATAAATTTATAAATATTTTGCTGGCTTGTGTTTCATTAAACATTCATGAGTGTTGACACACTTCCATTATTTTTATGACCAACTGATTTGCCATTATCTATTAATATCATTTACTTGTACAGTCAAATCTCGACATCGGATTGGTCGACAACAAGGCCACGCTTGAACCAAAACCGAAGTCCCGATGTTTTTGGTTCAGTAAACCATTAAATTAGCTATGGATAGATCGAATAACTCTAGCGTCGAATACAAACCTTCCCTCGAACTAAATGTTTGGTCCAGTCTGATATAAATCAGTGTAATTATCTATATTTCCCTCGAGCCACTCATCCATGAAATATCAATGCTAAATAATAGTTTGCTTTGTCCCGCTTAGGACCGATTTCTCGTCGACAGTTCAACCTCGATTCTTAGTTTAAACTGTGTCCACACGTGTTAAAAGAATGGGTTGAACTGTAAATCATAGCTGAACCATCAACGAGAAACTGGGCCTACGACAGGTACAAAATCTGTTGAACCAGATCAGCAAGTTTGCTGCACTTATGCAGTCGATTAATACAAGCTCCGGATTAATTTTTTGAGCGGAACGGGAATTGCAATGGTCACTTCGTTGTTTGTTTAGCGATTATCGGTAATTATCTTTGAAATACAGACAGCAATTCGGTAACTGTTAAATGAATGAACCTTTATCATGATTCCAATCAAATAATTAGTATAGGCATAGGTATCTGCAAAATGTTTCTTCAAAAATGTTAGTATCACAGAATTAATTCTTACTGTGACACTGATTTGTGATGCGTCTTGACAGTGATACCGATTTGTGATGCCAGAAACAATCCCAACAACTGACTAGCCTTTATACACAAAGAAATAACAAATCTCGCATGACACGTTTATTGTCCCTTGTCAATGACCAGCTATTTCTGGTAATGTGGAATACACAGTGTCGAACTTTGCTCGGTTATGTAATATCATTGAAAATGTCCGTTACTTTGCTAGAGATACACTTAAAAACATGTTCAAAGCCATTATAGATTGGCCTGCACGCTCGCTTTTAATTTAGCTTGGCTAAAATACAGACACTGCAAAGTACTCTACTAATTAATTTTCAATAGTTTCTAAAACAGTGGTTATGATCGACTGATTGGTACTCTATTGGCTTTACTCCTATTTTTATCAAACTGTTTGTTCTTTTTATTATTATTTAATACAGGACAATTGTTAAAACATATATTTCTTTTACGGCTGTAATAATTTCAGAATTTATACTCTTTGTATTACATATTTTCAAACAAATTAAACGTATTTTCGTTTTTCTTTACGATTGTAATATCATTTTTTTATTTTCAATTCCCTGTTTCAATCTTATAAAAATAATAATATTATGTTCATTAATATGTGAATCCAGATAACATATTTTTTTACATTTGCTTATTTATTGTATTGCATGTTTGATCATTTCCAATGTCTCAATGAACTGTGTTTTCGTTCTGCAGTCACGGAAACATCCAATGTTGACCGAATGCTTTGGTCGAACTCCCCATAGGGTCGAATAATTTTTGGGGTCCCGGGGGTGTTCGAGCCAACGAGATTTGACTGTATATCATTAATTAAGTTTTCATCCAGTCTTACTGATTTTAGCCACACTTCATCCTATCCTTGAACCAACAGCAATGTTCATAGAGAATATTAAACTTATTCTTATGTAATACTATATATGTTTCTTTTCTGTTGTACAGGTGATCAGAGATTATGGATTCTCAAAAAATTTAAAGCACTTGTTGTTTATGCTATTTGGGATATCTCAAACACCATCTTATAATAAATATGCATAAAGTTACAACTTGAACAAAACTGTTAAATAACAAAAACACAATTTGTAATTGTTTTTTTCTTTATTTTAAAATGCTTTGCTTTCACATCCACATCTTACAACATAATTGATCTAACAATCTTCAAACTTAATCAATATTTCCACTTCCTTTTTGTGCCTCCTTTAGCATAATATCTCCTCTCTGCTTCATTTCATTCTCTATACCACGTCTTCCAGTACCAACCTCAAACAATTATATCTGCCCCCTCTTAGATGCATGAAATGAAATGACTTTTTGATGCAACACAAGAGTGACTAATAAGATCAGCTGAATTATCACAGAAATGTTGGTTAAACCGGACACAATGACAAAGATGAATATGACACTAAAGTGCTTTCACAAATTCTGGACAATGCAAGTTCACAAAACAAAAGTTAATTTGATTTTAAAACATATAACATTATAATTATTGGCTACAAATTCATACATAGTACATAATTATACTTCTAATATTGAAAGACAAATGATAATTGTACATTCCAGTGGAATTTTCACTATTAAAAATCAATAAATTCTTTGAGATCTTGCCTCAAGGATGATATTATCTACAAAAATGTAGATTGGTTTCAAGATAGGCACACCTTGTTATATGATGGGCCAAACATATACAGACAGGATAAATTTAAATGTGAATTGCTCCTATATAATCATTTAATCATTACTTTTATCCACTGAATAAAGATAAATGTGGATAGGACTACTTTCTCTATGGACCCTGGGTATTTAACCAAATCACTTCAACAACAGTGTCATGCAATACAGAAATATTTATATAGATATATTTGATATTGTGGATGTCATTTTGTTTTGTAACAAACATTAAAAATAATAATTAAAAATACTGTTTACCATACTCTGTTTTGTACCGGGTAATTCTATAGACACATGATAGACGTTTAAAATTATTTTGATTCTAATCCAATAAAAATTATTTCTGAAAAATACCGTTTATAAAAATTGTCTTGAGAATCACAAGGTCATAAATGACACCCGATAAAGTCTAAGAAAATTGTGATTAAACATTTTGTTAAAATTTAAAAATCTAAAATATTTTATTATTTCTGTAAGCCATGACTGTTACAGAAATTATATTAAAATTCAGATTTTTAACCACTGATCAGTGTGTGAAATACCTGAATTTATTGTTCATGCAAGAGTTTTGAAAATCAACAACACTGTCCATAATAGGAGGATGTGCCTATAAAATCTGTGTGACCAATTTACAAATACCAACTGACATGATTTCAAGTTTTAAAAATGTACCAGTGAGTACATAAAATGAACTTAACAACAATTAATGAAACAAACAACTATAGGGCCAAATATAAAAAAGTTTTGCATCCTTGTTAAAGCTGAAGTACGCTCTCCAACCTTTGAATATATTTCTATTTTCTATTCATCACAAAGTGTTCCACAGAATTTCCTTATGACACTAGCCCTTTAAAATCCTCAGTGTATTAAAAAAATAATATTTACCTCCCAAAAAGGACTTTATTATTTGACTTGGCCTTATGTTAAAAATATTCTTAACAAACTATTAAACAGCCATCTTAAGGTGTAAAGAAATACTGCCACTCAAATATGACTTAATTTATAAAGGTTGGAAAAACATGAATACAGAATATAAATCTGTAAAAGATAATGGCACCAGATATACAGAAAAACCATTACAATCCAAATTTAAAACTAAATATGTACACAAAAACTTAAAATAACACAACAAAGATTTACAAAAGCAAATGTTTAAAAATTAACAAAATGACAAATCAAATAAACAGATATAACATTTAAACAAGATGGCTGCCAATAAACAAAACAACAGAACAAACACACTTTAATGAAACTATAACTAAATTTTAAAAACTTGACAATGAAAAACAAGAAAAATATTTACAACTTGGTTACATGCAGATTACAGAAATGAGCAGTATGAAATGGTACCTGCTCATAACAAAAAACACCACCAATATACATGGGTTTAAAAAACAAACCAAACTAAATAAAACACTGTGAAAATTGTAAAACTATAAACAGTAAAATTTTATATCTATTAACAAATATTTATCTCAACACTACATTTTAAAAGCAATGAAAAAGACAAAAAATATTGAAATAAGCAATTCAAACATATTTACAAGAATTGTCCTCAATTTTCTTGTCTGTACACAATGACTTACGCTAGGGGAATGGTTTAAATCTGATATAGTCGAACATACCGAGAAGGTAGGTAAACATGTAGACAACAATGATTCATAAAATAGTTTTTGTAGTGATACTCTATAAATGACTGGAACTAATATATCTACTCAGTAGAATACCATACACAGAAAGTGAAGATGAATCATGAGTGGAAGGGTTAAATTGTCTTTATTGTTGTGACACTATTGTGACATCTTAAGTCTAAAATGAAATTTATGTAACTCATTTCAGTCCCCAAACTTGTTTCAAACATTTTGTAGAGAACTCCATGCCCTATTTGCCAAATTATTATTTTAAAAACCCATCGTGTTAGTAAACTATTGAAAATTTACTTCTTCTCAAAAAATGTACCCAATCCCTCTACACATCCTGTGCATACTACCTTTCCTATATCATATCACATAATGACAAATCTTTCACGTCACACTGTTCAGTATTTACAAACTTAGCAGTACCACTCAGTAAGAAAAACATTAATATGTAAAATTAAAAATTATGCTTTCTATATCTAAAACTATTTTACTGTTAATTAGCATTACCACACTTGATATGACAATTTCAACACTCAAAACAATTACATGTTTTGTTTTTACAAATTGGAAAAACACAGACTAAAATCATAAGCTGCTTATTGAGGATTCATGAATATTTCTAATCCTTCTGTTGTATAATAATGTTGAGAAAATAAATCAACCAATTTGAGAATTAGCTATGTTAAGTTAATGGAAAAAAAACCAGAATGACAGGCAGAAGTTGAGAGATGAGGATCAAAGAACATTTAAGGTAGAACTTAATTAAAAAGTGTTTGTGTGGATGATGTATTTGTGATATGTGGTCTAAAACCAGCTGTTTGAACAATTAATAATCAACTGCTTTAATAATAAAACATGAGATAAATATAAAATAATCTTAATCTCAAATAGGTTAAAATGAATGCCATTGAAGTTATCCCAATGAGGAACAATTACATAATAAATATAAATAACACAAGTAAGCTGTGTCTGTGATGTACAATAAACACTATATTCTAACACACATCACAGATACATGCACAGTTTGTGTTAGCGTCATCTACATGCATGTGAAAAAAACTAATCAGTAACAGATATAATTTCAAAGCTTGAAACTCAATTCACAAATGCTGAAATACGTATGTACTTCCTAGTGCTTATGAAATAAATGAAACATTAAAACTAGTATCAAACATTATGATATACTGCACCACAATATACAGAATAACATTACTTTTGGTGGGAAAATGAAATACAATTGTCATCTTTTGAATAGTTGTTACAATAATGCACACACGTAGCAGATCCATAGCCATGGCAATCTTAGCTAGAGCAGATTGTAACCAAGGTGAAGATAGAGCAAGTACAAAATTCTCTGTTACAAAAATATTTTTGTTCAGTCAATTGTTTCTGCCAACTAGTCTGGAGAAAAACAAAATATATTTTGTTTAATGACATCAGTAAAGCACACTGATTTTCAATTAATCATCAGTTAATTAATTGGATGTCAAACTTTTGGTGATTCTGACCCATAGTTATCTGAGGAAAACTGCTACATTTTTCAATTAACAGGAAAAGATTTTTTATATGCACCTTCCCACACAAGACAGCACATATGGTCTTTGATATATCAGTTATGATAAACTGACTGGGATGGAAAAAAACTAGTGTATGGAAGTGCAGACAGTTAAATAAGTGTTAATGCGCCGCAAAATTGTAGTTTGCTAGTAAACATTGACCAAAATTGCTAGTTAATTTTTGTTTGTGGAAAATATTTGTGATGCAATTTTTAAAACTTTTTTCATGTCCTGAAATTTGATTTCTTTTACATCATATTTTTATAAAGCTGCAATTTCACATGGAAAATATTAAAAATAATATTAAATCAAGTGAAATACTGTTCTTTCCAAGGCAATTTCAACCTGATAGTATAGGTGAAACTGAAATAAGAATCCCTTGGTTGAAATCCAGGCTATGGACCTATGAATGTATCTTTAATTAGATTTGATTCATCTTAACAATTTAATAATGACTACATCAACATGGTGGATACCAACATCAGCTATCTGCGACTTCATCAGTTATCTGCGACTTCAGCGGTTAACGTGTTCATAGGGGAACACCGTGAGCACTTCTCCCATCCCCTTGGTTTTACCATCTCGAAACAGCAGACGAGCACCTGGACAGATATACTCAGGTTGCTTTATTAACCGGAATATCACTCGGGCTTTCTCATTGGTTCGTATGTGTTCCTATGAACAAATAGAAAGACTTCAACAAGACTTTTACAGCTTTTGAAAAGAAAGAACTAAATACAATTAAAATAAACAGCAAACAGATGAAAACAAAACCCCTCAAACTTCAAAATATTTGGAAGACTATTTTGCCTTTATTTTCAATTAACATCAAGAATCTTTCACATACATTATTTTTCTCAAAGACAGAAATTTGATGTTCCATTGATTTGCCTTGTTGTCTAAAATTAATTAATTAAGTAACTAATTAAAGTAGTGAAAGACAAAGTGAAATCAAAATCTATGGCCCTATTAACATGAAAAATGATTTTATGTCAATTTATAACATTTTGAATATGGACTTTGATACAGCAGTCATGAAGAACTAGATGGAATTGTTCATAATCTAATAATAACTGTAATTTTGAAAACTGTAATCAACAAAAAAAATAATTGACAAATAGATCAAAGGATTGACTGACAAATGGACCTGTTAATTTCAATGTCAGACATTTATTTTTAGAAAAAAGCAGAGAACAAAATTACAAAAGGAACTTTGATTAGTTTTTGTAGTCCACTGACCTGGTTAATTTTGGTGATGACAGCAGTTTGACAAACGGTTCCTATATGGACAGTGGTCTGAAAGCCGGTGGTAATTCTGCTTGTATGGAACAGAACATAGACATCAGCCTCAAACTCTCTACAGCAACATAGATCCGGGCTGTTACTCACCAACACCATGCCCTGTTAGGACAAAACATTGTTAAATCATCTCAAATTTAAAACAACGGATAATACAGATCATAATTAATAAAACCTTATCTTGTTACCGTATTTATTTGACTATAAGTCGACCTTGCCTATAGGATGAGGAGTGTCTTTGGTGTGCTTTCACTCGTTTGTAAAAGGAAGTGAAATTTTCAAGAATTCCTGTGAGCATGTTGCTGCTGATGTTCGCTGAAAAACCATTAGAATTAACTTCCATGCACGGACAGTCACTTTACATAGTGCTATTGATCAGAAATTTACGCACATACCTTTGTTTCAGGCAATATTTTTATCTTTTATATTCAGCATTTATCCATACATTTAGCAGTCTGCCATTTTGAAAGCGTCGAGTAATCCAAGCAATAAAAATGAATTTTAATAGAGATTGTTCATTTACACACTTTTATTTGTTATTTTATCGATAATAAACATTCATACACTTTTTCATTTATGTCTGAACAATACTGCAACAATAAAAACTAATTAACTGTTTATCAAAACAAGAAAGGGCTGCAAAGTATTATCGGTATTTATACCCAACTAATTTTTTTTTTTTTTTTCATTTGTGTTAAATGTTAAAGTAATAATGAAAAGAAGGCCAAACCCACATGTATTAATTAAAAATGAACACTGCTGGTAGCCATTCAGCCAATCCAAAATGACTATTTTTGTCATTCAAATTTATTTTTGTTTAGAAAAAATATGAAATTATATATATGATTTTTTTTTTAAACTGTACTTATTCACGGATTTGAGCTTAGTTCTTTAAATATGTGTAAAATGTGGGTGGACTTCTTCATGAAGATGGGCTTATTTCTGGTCAAATATGTTAAGTTATGGTAGACAACTATCGACACTAGGTTCTGTTCACACACCAGAAATCAGCTGAAAACAGCGTTTTGATTTTAGATCATGATTATAAGACTGGTCGGGTTTTTAAGGTTAGTTCTGGACGGAAAAATATCTGTCTTATAGTCAAATAAATATGGTAAAACAAAACATACCTCATGATGCAAATTCGACTGTTAATACAAAACATATCTCATAATACAAATTAGACAGAGTATCATAACTGTTATCATCACCACGTCTTGTTAATACCTCATAGTACACATTTGACTGAATATCATGGCAATTACCTATGCCATGTCTTGTTAATACCTCATAGTACAAATTTAACTGAATATCATGGCAATTACCTATGCCATGTCTTGTTAATACCTCATAGTACAAATTTAACTGAATATCATGGCAA
>JAULBS010013994.1:0-11012 GCA_032355785.1 Symmetromphalus regularis | reverse complement strand
CTTTGAAGTTGCAAGAATCACAACATAATTATTTACCGCAAAAACATCCGGTTTCCAAAGGAACCGCCAATAGATTACAGCAATCAACCAATCAAAACCACTGTCTTAGAAACTATTGAAAATTAATTAGTAAACCAGATTAAACTAAATTAAAAGCATGCATGCAGAACTATCTCCAACGGCTTTGAACATTTGCACTGAATCAACAGGCAACACATTTTTATATGCATCTCTAACAAAGTAATTGGAATTCTTGTTCATATTACATAATCGAACAAAGCTCAACACGGTCTATTCCGCGCTACCAGAAATAGCCTGTCGTTGACAGGGGACAATAAACAGACGTCATGTGAGATTTGTTACTTGTTTGTGTGTAAAAGCTAATTAGTTTTTTTTGTTTGGATTGACATCACAAATCGGTGTCACTGTCAGACATTACTTCGAGGAAAATATTACGGCGACTTCAACTTCTCACTGCTGTTACTGTTAGATTAGTGCTTGTAAACAGTTCTTTAAAATCTTTCTAAAACAGCATGACCCCTTGTTTTCCAGCAAGATAGCACAAATCTGTGATATCAATGGCACCAGTGGTATTTGCATCACTAAATGAGAGTGAAATTGCTTCAACAGTTCATTTCCTTTGTGTGTTTTTTGAAGACGAAATTGAGTATGAAGCTTTTAGCATACTGTTAATGAACAAAATTTTACAATGTGAATTCCACAAATTTAGTCTGGTCTACATGTATGTACCTACAAACATAAACTTAGCCAATTTAAAGAACAATACATTGGAGGTACATAAATTACTAGATAAACAATGAAATGTCTTTACCATTATAAAGCTGTCTTTACATGCACATGGTTAACAGTAGACAAACTTACAGGAACTGTATTCTGTTTTTGAAGTGGTGGAATTTACTTTTTCATTCTACTTAAAACACTGAATATGAATTCTTTCACAAGCTTCTAGTGTTCTTAACCCTTTGAACCCAGAAAAACAAGCTGTGACTTCAACCTACAAATACCCAAGCAGCTGGAAAACTGGCCATCATATCACTATTGAATATTTCATCCAAATAATGGCTCTGTCGTTTCTCTTGTTCAGTAAGCACTTCTTTCGAATGCTACCACCGAGATTATAATTTTGTTTTACGTTTCTGACATGTTTTATTTTTTTTAAATGGCTTGCATATTGTTTTTTGTTGATCAGGTTTTAGTTGATCAAGTTTTAGTTGGGGTACTCAGTTCGGACCATGAAGAAATCCGTAATGACACATATGGTAATGAAAGTGATTTTCAGTCAGAAATAGATATGCATAGCAATAATGAAAATGACAACAATGTACCACCATGTTATAACGAGATGGTGGTTGCCAGTGGGGGCGAAAGGTTTTTTTGACACAGAAAAGCAAACAAATATTCTCTATTTTTTGGTGAGTTTCCTCTAGTAGGTCAGGGTTAGTGGGCTGACCATAACAGAAGCTCAGAGACAAAAGGTTAATGAGGGCAACAGTAAAGAAGTGATAATTTGTGTGACACTAAATAGACATGTACAATGGTTGAACCTAATGACAGTTTAGAAATGGGGTTTTCCACTTCTTTTACCAAATTATATGCATGAACTTGATGTGATAGTGCTCTGATTCCAGATATGTGGAGTACAATAACATTACAGTTTATTTTATAAATGAAATGACTGTAAAGCGTTCTTTTGCCAAAATGTTTTTAAAACACCTAATTATATTTGAAACAACTTATACTGTTGTCATAATTATTACATAAATAAACCATTTTCTCAGTGAATTTGACATTTTATAAACACACTTCTTTGTAGTTTTACACAACGGAGTGTAAAGTCTGACAATAACATTTTATGCATCTTTCAAAATGCCAATGCTATATACATTGTAGTCTAGTCGTAATACCCACCCCCATGCATTTTTCGAGGGGACCTTTTTTATGATTGAAATTCATTACTAACATCCCTGCATTGCATAGGTATTGAAATGATCTATAAATCATTTCATTATGCCATTTCAAAATCTCTGATAGTTTTTTAAGTATAACAGATGTTTTGCAATATAATGGTGTTGTGTATATGTATGTACGGTATACTGACTTTTACATTCTTGAATACCAGAACCCGTGACTTATTAAATGGAAAGCTATTTTTATGACCTGAATTCATTACTGATACGCTTGTGATGAAAACTGGTATAGAAGTCTCTCCTCAAAATTTCATGTTTGGCAGCCATCTTTAAAAATGGCCACCTTTTTGCATTATTTTGAATAATTGTCAAAATCTAGATAACCTGAGGAGCGATTTTTATTTTTTAAATTGCATTCTTTAGGTATAATTTTGATCTGTAAATCACTTAATTGTTGTATTTATATATATCCAACAGTTTTTGAACTATAATCACTTTAATGAAAAATAATAGCATTTTCAATTATTTAGAAAAAACATTGGGCAAAGACAATTATTTACTTTATTTTACCAGAATAACTTGACTTTTTTATTATATTTATTTGTAATTTAATAATACTGGTTCATCATTGTCTTCCCCGAAAGATTTGAACACCATAGCTTCAGTTTTATCATCATCAGATTCATCACTTACAGGTAACTATTTCATTTGGAAGTGCATCTTTAGTGTGTGTCACAGGCTGCATCAGTTCATCCTTTACTTCACACCCAGATTTAACTGGAACCAGTGATTTTGGACATCTGAAATTGGGCTTGGAGATAGTGATGTCTGAAGAAGTCATAATCTGCAGACAACCTAGGTGAATAGTAAATATTTCTCACGATTTGTGTCCACGGGCTGTGCACAAACTTTTGTTCACTGGGCAACATCCTGATTGTACACAACTCAAGCTGAGCTAACAATTCATCTGTTAGTTCATCTACTACACCAAGTGTCTGCATCACCTCCCTATACACATAATTATTTGACTTCACAATTCATTTCATAGTAGCAATCTTGCCACATTAAAAAAAAATCCCACCACTCTATCTACACCTGTAAATGCATAAACTCCAAGAGCAACGGGTGCCTCCTTGATGTCTGAAAAGACTGAACAGCAGTTGTAGTATGTTGTAACATCTGATTTCTTTTTATACATGTACAGGCATTGATCAGTTGTATGACTGATTTATGAAGCAATATCCCAAATATCAGTATCTTCAAAGTAAAACATTACTGGGCAAGAGATATTCATTTGAGCTGCATGGGAGAAAGCTCTTGTATCATATTCACATGGTGACTTGCATTCAAAATGGGGTTCACACTCTCCCATTTTCAGGTTGAATCAAACGAGATTCACAGTAAAATACACCACTCTTAAGAAGAAAGTGTTGGAGTCCTGTTGTTTGTTTGAAGGTTTTGACAGAAATGAATGCCATGAAGCTACTGTACTAACAGATGAATTGTTGGCTCAATGAGAATTATACACAATCAGGATGTTATATAAGGAACCAGTGAATGAAAGTTTGGGCACAGCCTACAAAGGTAGCAAAATTGACAAATGTCTTTTTGACAACAAATGTTGCAATTTCACTGTGACAAATTTCCTAATCATTGACAAATGTCATATGACCGATGACAAATGTCATAAATATCGTGAAACTGATCTTCAAAGAATTGGTGAATCAAACTTATATTGAAAAAGTATTCTCTTCACGGTTTGTGTGAAATTATTTGTTATCCACTGCAACGCTATTTAAGAGGATATGAAAACCGGCACCGTCCGTCCATGTGTGCATCACTCTTTTAATAATATTTTCCGAGCACCCTTGAAGAAACGTGGTTCATATTAAACCCGATCCAACACAGAATGTCTTGAATCGGGGCTTTTTCCGGTGGTCCTATTTAGGATCCCAATAATATAATATAATAATTTTGTTTTACGTAAAATGATGTGTCTGACCGTGTTTTGTATAAAAGGATTTGCCGATACTGACTAACAGAAATCGTCTGTGACTGCGTCAATGTTTAGTATGAATTTGATGTAGTATTATTATTATTATACTACTACTACTACTATTATTATTATTAGTTATATATACAAATATTTAATCGTACTGAACATTGTATGCGAGTGATTTTATTCAACAGTGCAATTTTAAAGCATAATATCGATTTAAAACCGAAAATTCAGACCACTAAGTTGGTGCTAATAATGAAACATTTTAAACCGGGAGATAGTGGAGATTGATCCCACGATCCCTCTCAACAAGAGACACTATGTTTAAGCTATGGGTATCACTCTAGAAGGACAAAAATGAAAAAATAGAAGAAAAAAACGCCAATGTTAATCATGACATTTGTGGTTGTGAGTTGCGACAATTGTCGTTGATAACCTTTGTGACATTTGTCATCAGTCGTGTGACATTTGTCAATGATTAGGACATTTGTCACTGTGAAATTGCAACATTTGTCATCAAATGGCAACAATTGAAATATTACAATTCAGTTAGGTTGACTCCTTCAGACATCACCGTCTCTGAGCCCACTTTCAGGTTTATGAATGGAGGCACAGCATATGTCCAAAATTACTGCTTCTAGTTAAATTTGGTTGGGAGGTAAAGGATAAACATTTGCAGCCTGTGACATATGCTAAAGATGCGCTTCCAAATGAAATACTGTTACCTGTAAGAAACGAATCTGATGATGATGAAACTGAAGCTATGCTGTTCAAATCTTCCGAGGAAGACGATGAAGATGAGGAATGCGTTTGAACCAGCATTACTAAATGACAAATAAATATTATAAAAAAACAACAAGTTCTACTGTTAAAATAAATGTCTTTGACCTATCATTTTTTAAAATAATTGATAATGCTGTTAATTTCCATTAAAGCGATTATAGTCCAAAAACTTTTGGATATATATAAATACAACAATTAAGTGATTTATAGACAAAGTTAATACCTAGAGAATGTCATTTAAAAAATAAAAATCAGTTACTTAGCTATCAAGATATAAACATTTTTAAAGATGGCGACCAAACATGAAATTTTGGGGAGAGTATCCTATGCTAATTTTCATCACAGGCATGTCAGTAATGAATTCTGGTAATAAAAATGGCTTTCCATTTAACAAATCTGGAGTTCTGGTGTTCAAGAGGTTAAATGTCAATATATATACATGTACACAACGGCATTATATTGCAAAACATCTGTTACACTTTAAAAAAGTATCAGAGGTTTTGAAATACTGTAATGAAATGATTTATAGATTATTTCAATACCTATGCAACGCAGTTTAAAAAATAAAAATTGTTTCTCTGATTATTGAGATTTTGACAATTATTCAAACTAATGCAAAATGGGGGCCATTTTTAAAGATGGCTGCCAAACGTGAAATTTTGTGGAGATACATCAATCCCAATTTTCATCACAAGCATATCAGTAATGAATTAAGGTCATAAAAACATCTTTTATTTTAATAAATCTGGGGTTCTGGGGTTCAAGAATGTGAATGTCAATGTACATACACAATGCAATTATATTGCAAAAGATCTGTTATTCTTAAAAAACTATCAGAGATTTTGAAATGCTGTAATGAAATGATTTATAGATTATCTCAATACCTATGTAACACAATATAAAAATAAAAATCGCTCCTCTGGTTATCAAGAGTTTGACAATTATTCAAAATAATACAAAATGGTGGCAATTTTTAAAGAACGGCAGTTGTAAAACAAATACTCCCAGGCTAATTTTCATCACAGGGACATCACTAATGAATTTAATCATTGAAAAAAAGGTCCCCTTTAAAAAATACACATGGGCTCTGGTATTATGACTTGACTATATAAAGCAAAAAATAAGATCATAGCATTAGGTGATGATTTTAAAAAGTAAAGTTTGTTTTATTTGACGACGCCTTTAGAGCACATTGATTTTTATCTGATCATCGGCTACTGGACGTCATACATATGGTCATTCTGACTATCGTCTTTAGAGGAAACCCACTGCCACCACATAGACTACTCTTTCTGACAAGCAGCAAGAGATCTTTTATATGTATTGTCCCACAGACAGGACAGCACATACCATGGTCTTTGATAAACCAGTTGTGGACCACTGGTTGGAACGGAAAATAGCCCAAACTGCAAATGGGTCCACTGAGACCGGTTCACAGCCAGACACGCTACTGTTTGAGCTAGATTCGGCTCTTCAGCGGTAGAACGTCAAGACTCTCAAGATGAAGATAGTGGTTCAAAACCCATTGGAGGCTGATTCACATTAACTATGTATCAAAATTACAAAATGTTTGACATCCAACAGCTGATGATTAATAAATCAATGTGCTCTAGTGGTGTCATTAAACAAAGTGAAAACAAAAAATAATAATAATTGAATAGGGCCCTATTTGGGTTATTATTTCTTGTCTGTGTTTAATGAAGCCCTAAATTGTTATAGTAGTGAAGTATGAAGTTGTCGAAAAGAGGGGGTGGGCACACAGACACATGCATACATGTATATTTATATTGGAAAATTAATAACTATACACTAAATATGTAAAAACAGGGGAGCATATGCTCTCCTTACCCCCCTTTCAACTCCTCCCCCCACTTCCTACACCAGTGTATAGTTAATTGAAGAAAGGATTTGGACCTAACTGTACACAGATACGAATGTTATGTACACACATCCCAATAGGGTTATCAGTAGCGTGTCCATCTGTGAATCTATCTGTCATAGGATCGATCCTTCTCAGTGGACCAATCTGCAGTTTGAGCTCTTTTTTGTTCCAACCAGTGATCCACAACTGGTTCATCAAAGGCTGTGGTATATGTTATCCTGTCTGTGGGAAAGTGCATATAAAAGACCCCTTGTAGCTTATAAGAAAGAGTAGCCTATGTGGCAGCAGCAGGTTTCCTCTGAAAATATGTCAGAATGATCATATGGTTGATGTCCAATAGCCGATGATAAGATAAAAATAATAATAAATGTGCTCTAGAAATGTTGATAAATAAAACTTTAGTTTACAATGGGTTATCTGTAGGTCAAGGTCAAGAGATTCACCTGGTGATCAGCTAGCTGTTGGGAAATATGTCTCTTATGGGGAAACTTTCTCACCTAAACCGTTACTAGTGCCCTTAAAAGGGGTAGGACTGACTTGATAGACAACCACATCAATGAGTAGCACATTTAAAAGTTTTTCCAGTATTAAAATGTGGTGCGAGATGTAGCTCAAGCGGTGGTGTGTCCGACTGTCAAGCGGTGGTGTGTCCGACTGTCAAGCGGTGGTGTGTCCGACTGTCAAGCGGTGGTGTGTCCGACTCTCAAGCGGTGGTGTGTCCGACTGTCAAGCGGTGGTGTGTCCGACTGTCAAGCGGTGGTGTGTCAGACTGTCAAGCGGTAGTGTGTCAGACTGTCGAGCTAATTTCCATTCCAACCAGTGGTCCACAACTGGTTCATCAAAAGATGTGCTGTCCTGTCTGGGATGGTGTATTTAAAAGACCCCTTGCTGCTTATCGGAAAGAGTAGCTTATGTGGTGGCAGCTGGTTTCTTCTAAATAAATAGGTCAGAACAACCATATGTTTGATTTCCTTGATGTCCAATAGCCGATGATAAGATAAAAATCAATGTGCTCTAGAGGCATCGTTAAATAAAAAACAAATTTTTAAAATAATATAAATATAATAACTTAACAGCCGCTGAATAAACTATTAACGTGGTGTCGTTAAACAACCAGTCTAACAATGGCTAACAGTGTTTTATGAAGTATCAGTTAGTTGCATATTGCTCTACTCCAGGTTTTGTCGTCAGTGTGTTTGAGCTCAGACGTACATTGTTCTAATCACTTGAACTGATTGCCCGCTGTTCAACACAGTGTTAAGAAAAACTCTAAATAAACAACAAGAAGGAAAGGATTGTTTGTTTAATGACACCCCAGCACATTTTAATGACACCCTAGGAAGCACATTAATGACACCCAAACCACTGTTAATGACACCCCACACATTGTTTAATGACACCCCAGCACACTGTTTAATGACACCCCAGCACACTGTTTAATGACACCTCAGCACACTGTTTAACGACACCCCATCACATTGTTTAATGACACCCCAGCAAACTGTTAATGACACCCCAGCAAACTGTTTAATGACACCCCAAGAAACTGTTTAACTCTTTTTTTTTACTGACACCCCAGCACATTGTACAATGTGATGTGTACCTGAATGACATGTGGTCTTTTCATCAGTCTAGGGTGGTACAATAATATGTCCCTGCTAGACCCCAAGGGACCAGGTTTGCTATGCAGCTGCCAGCTCTGTTCCTGTTCGCCAGGATTTTATAAAATATTTCACAGACCCCCCTCTCCCCCCACCTCTGTATTGTGTGAACAAAAGGACGATAATTTTTATTTGGCCTAACCACTTAATAAAAAGGGTGCTAGGGTGTCGTTTAACAAATAATGTGCTGGGATGTCTTTAAACAAACACTGTGCTGGGGTGTCATTAAACAAACAATGTGCTGGGGTGTCATTAAACAAATAATGTGCTGGGATGTCTTTAAACAAATAATGTGCTGGGGTGTCGTTAAACAATGTGCTGGGATGTCTTTAAACAAAGAATGTGCTTGGGTGTCTTTAAACAAATAATGTGCTGGGATGTCTTTAAACAAAGAATGTGCTGGGGTGTCATTAAACAATGTGCTGGGGTGTCGTTAAACAATGCTAGGGTGTTGTTAAACACAATGTGCAGGGATGTTGTTAAACAATGTGCTGGGGTGTTGTTAAACAATGTGCTGGGGGTGTTGTTAAACAATGCTGGGATGTTGTTAAACAATGTGCTGGGGTGTTGTTAAACAATGTGCTGGGATGTTGTTAAACAATGTGCTAGGATGTTGTTAAACAGTGTTGGGATTTGTTAAACACAATGTGCTGGGATGTCGTTAAACTGTGATGGGATGTCGTTAAATAAACAATGAGCTGTAGTGTTGTTAAACAAACAAATCTTTTTCTTGTTGCGTAGGAATAAGTTTCAATGACTTAATTGCTCTCTTCATAGTTGATAGAGAAAACAAATCAATATCCTGGTAACAATATTAACCTCACTTTGTTTTTTTCACGCATCCCTATGAGGGCCTCAGTGTTTGAAAGTGTGTAATCTCTTCTCAGCAGGTGAACATGGTTGGGGCCCATTTAGGGTTACAAATTTAGTTTAAACAGAATTTCTAAATGCTTTTATCTTGTTTTAAATATATTAGATTGAGATCTGTTTACAGAAAGATATTGATTATATGATTTGAAATGATTTACGGTAGCCTGGCTTGTATTACTTGATTTGTTAAGTGTTTAGTCAAGAGAAATTTTACTTTGTAATTTAACCAACCTGCATAAAAAAACAGACTTGCACTCACAAGTGCATATAGGTCATATACAATGCATCAGAAATAAAAGTAAAGTTTGTTTTAGTTCAGTTCTATATTCTGTTGTCATTTTCATGACGAGATTATCTTAATCAGTTTAATTAATAGATGACATTTCTGCACTCATTCATTCTTTAAATGATTTGTGTAAATAGTGGTTGTAAAATTAGTTTTTTTTAACGATGCCTGTAGAGCACATAGATTTTTATCTTATCTTCTGCTATTAAACGTAAAACATGGTCATTCTGACATATGTATTTATGGGAAACCTACTGCTACCACATAGCCTACTCTTTCCGATAAGCAGCAAGGGTTCTTTTTATAAGCACTTTCTCACAGACAGCACAGCACATAACACAGCCTTTGATGAACCAGTTGTGGACCAGTGGTTGGAACATATAATAGCCCATTCATTGATTCTAAGATATAGATGTTGGTTTATGAAGAAAGAAATTTAATTTTTGTTTTGCAGTGCTGGACCTAAGGGAGATAACTTGTATGAATGGGTGTCGACAATTCTAGGACCGAAAGGATCTGTGTACGAGGGTGGAGTTTTCTTTCTTGATATACATTTCACTCAAGACTATCCTTTCAAACCTCCAAAGGTGAGAACAGTATTTATTAACTTTTATATTTCTTTGAAATGCAGAGTACAAAATTAGCGTATCTTTTAACTGCCTCACAGTAAGTTCTTTTTATTGTCTAGCAGGAATAGGTCTTGTTTTTGCTAATTTAATTGGCCTATGTCAGGATCGGTGTACGGATCAACGTTTCAGTACGAGTCTGGGTTTAAACTGCTGTTTGCCAATTTGCCAAACAAGAATTAAAATGGAATTTGGTGAATGCATCTATTTCATACCATTTTTCATTTCATAAATGTCTCATGTTTATTACTGAATAGATTCTAGCATTTTATTTCAGGTGATAGTTCACGCGGGGATTTAATATAGCAATTTCAAAACATAATATGTTCAATATTGCTCATTCAGTTTTCCATTTCTAGATGTTCTGCAAAAAGAATTTATCATATAATGTTATTAATGAAAGTATTTGCAATACTACTAATTCTTTTTCCTATTTATAGATGATATTTCGCATTAGGATTTACAACTGAATTCATAACTAAATAACAGTGAAAGTACTATATATATGTAATATTACTAATTCTATTTATATATGAATTTATAGGTGATATTTCTCAGATTTATCATTGTAATATCAACAGTGAAAGTACTATTTGCAATATTACCAATTCTATTTTCTACTTCTAGATGATATTTCACATACAGATTTATCATTGTAATATCAACAGTGCAAGTACTATTTGCAATATTACCAATTCTGTTTTCTACTTCTAGATGATATTTGTCACAGATTTATCATTGTAATATCAACAGTGAAAGTAGTATTTGCAATATTACCAATTCTGTTTTCTACTTCTAGATGATATTTCGCATACAGATTTATCATTGTAATATCAACAGAGAAAGTAGTATTTGCAATATTACCAATTCTGTTTTCTACTTCTAGATGATATTTGGCATACAGATTTATCATTGTAATATCAACAGTGAAAGTAGTATTTGCAATATTACCAATTCTGTTTTCTACTTCTAGATGA
>JAULBS010013983.1:0-11013 GCA_032355785.1 Symmetromphalus regularis | reverse complement strand
AACACAGAAACACACATCGTATAAAAACACGTCTTTTTGTAGTAGTTTTAACACAGAAACACACATCGTATAAAAACACGTCTTTTTGTAGTAGTTTTAACACAGAAACACACATGGTATAAAAACTCATGTCTTTTTGTGAAGTTTTAACACAGAAACACACATCGTATAAAAACACGTCTTTTTGTAGTAGTTTTAACACAGAAACACACATCGTATAAAAACTCATGTCTTTTTGTGAAGTTTTAATACAGAAACATACATCATATAAAATCTCATGTGTTTTTGTAAAAGCGACGACTGATTATTTTATTGCTGTACAAATATGCAAATTAGCCTATATGCATTTAACATGAATTTTTTTATTAATAAAAATAAATAAATGAGAACAGTTATAAAATTACTTGATAGAATTTTTTTTTTTTTTTTTTTTTAAAGAATGCACTTGTATTGGTGTTTTATTACTAAAATCCATTCCTGAAAGTGGGATGGGGTGGGGGTGGGGGAGACGGAAAATCCCCGTCCAAAAAGTGTGTGTGGAGGGGTACGGACCATCCCACTGTCTTCCCGTGCACACCCCAACCAACCACCGGTTTGTCACCATTATAGACCACTTGTGTACTTCAGTATGACTATATTTGCGCTAAGACAACATGGGTAAGTGTTACATTGATACAATAAAGTGAAATATTAGTAAAGATTATTATTTAGGCATTTTAATTTAAGTATTTCGAAGCAAAAAAGGGGGGATAATTACATAGGCGTCCTCCTCTGTCCAAAACGTCCCCCCTCTGGATTTACGCCCATGTAGATGAAGGATCCCTCTCTACAAATGGAAAAATGTAGTCATAATTTATTAATGTCTCACCTTGTGTACAAAATGTTGCAAGTTTCTTTCGATGACTACATGCCAACATTTTTGAATGTCGGACATTGAATAGTAGATGATTGATAAATCTATGTACTCTTGTTAAAAAAGACAGAAAAAAGACAAACAAACAAACAAAAAATACCTTTTTCGCGTGTTGTATATATTTATATTATTCAAATAAAGAAGCGGAATATACTTCAGAGTTAGAGCATTAGCTTGAAGTGCGCAGAGCCATGAGATCAATCTCCTTCAATTGACCAATTTCATCCAGTGATCAACAACATGTTTAATAAACTTTGATGTGTGTCTTCTTGTCTGTGGTAAGTAGCATTTAAAAAAAACCTTGCTAATAATCGGAAAGAGTAGTCTATGTGGCTTGAGCAGGTTTCTTTTAGGAACTATGCGTCACAAATACCATGCGTTTTACATCGATTTTGAACCAATTAAACAAACGATGATTTCGTTTTTATTCAAATAAAAAACAACTAATTAAATATTTTTAAGAAATATTTTCTCAACATTATATATCTATAGGATTTACACTGCGTTATTAATATTGCTACATCTATTTTCTTTTATTTATTTATTTGTTTATTTATTTTTTAATTATTTTATTTATTTAAAACAATACTATTTATTTATTTTATTTATGTATTTATTTATTATTATTTTTTTCTAGATGAAAAATAATATTCACCCAAAAGGTTACAGGCCTAAGACACATTTTCTTTTTAATATGTTATAACGTTTTTATCACTACAAACGATTTTTTATTATCATTTTACCTCATAAAATTATTGAGTACCGCAGACCATTTACTTTCAATTACAACATGGAAAGCGGTCATGAAATCTCTTTACTATTCACTATAAACGTCCTGATTTTCCGTTTAAAACGTTCGAATTAGTCGTGGGAGTTTACGAGAAGTATTTACAAATATGTATTTATCTCAAGAATTGTATTGATGCCTGGGAGATAATTCAGTTTCTGTCTACAGTGTTTACCACAATCCATGTCTGTATGTAACAATACCGATGTACAGTAGCTGATGAAATTCAATTTGTCCGTCTTGTCATTTCGCGCAGTTTTTCAGAATGGGCATAACACGGCTTTTAAAAACAAGTTGTGTACAGAACAACGGTAAACAAGGCCTAAAGGAACGTATATTTCTATCTTATTTATACATGCATGTATCTTACTTGGCGTAAATATTGTTTCTGGTCGTCTGGCCAAGGGGGAATGGAAGAGAACTGGGGGCCATTTTCTACTTACTTTTTACAAATGTTTATTTATATAGGTATAAAACGGTTAGTATAAGTAAAAAATAGTTTTGGTTTTAGTATTTGGTTGGTTGGTTGGTTGAGTGGCTGGTTTGTTTGTTGGCTGTTTTGTTGGTTGATTCCTGCTGGCAGGCCCATAGGACCGGGGGGGTGGGTGGGTGGGTGGGTGGGTTGGTGGGGTTAACACATTAACGTTTGCCATTGTAACAAAGTTCTGATATAGAGTATATACGGGATCTGTTAGTGCCCCCTCCCCCCTCCACCATCCCACTCCCAAAGTCGTTCATACCGGCCTGGTTAGTTGTATTTATGTTCGTGCTTATATCCATTTAAGGTTTTAAGTACGCTGTCCTGGGAACGCAGCTCAGCTTTACGTGCTGTCTGTACAGGACATTGGTTTGTGTTAGTAGGAAACGTAATTTATATTAACTCGAAGTTCCTTTTAATCTTATCCACCCTCTTCCAACTCACTACCTATTTAAAATATCCTCGAACGGACATAACAGTTACAGATCCAGAAAATCCATGAAGGGGAGAAGGGGGGGGGGGGATAATATGATGCCGATTCCTCGGATTCTTTAACATTAAATAATAATAATACATTTTTTAAATGTTATTTAAATTGGAAAATTTAGGGTAACCGGGCTTCTGGACTCCCTAGATCCACCACTGCATAATATCATATAATTGCAGATAAAACTGGTCCAACATTCAACTGTATATAACAGCCACTTCTCCTTAAAAGCCACTTTAGATGTGTTCCTTCACAGTATAAATTTATGTATCTCAACCTCTATGGAACAGCCACTTGCTCAAAATTGTCCCTTATATAATTGATGTTTGTACGTTGACATTATACGGTGCTCGGGATGTAGCTCAAACGGTAGAGTGTCTGCATGTGAACCGGTCGGTCGTCAGATCGATCCTTCTCAGTGGACCCATCTGCAGTTTGGGCTACTTTCCACATTTTTATCAAAGGCATAGTATGTGCAGTCCTGTCAGTGGGACGGTGCATATAAAAAACCTTGCTGCTTATCGGAAAGAGTAGCCCATGTGGCGGCAGCGGGTTTCATATATATATATATATCTATATCTATCTATCTATATATATATATATATATATATATCAGAATGACCATATGATTGACTAGGGGCGAGCGTTAATTTCTAATCCTGCATATAAAAATAGTTTGCTTACCAATTTTTATTTTTCTCATTAAAATTAAATTTTAACCACTTTCACCACCATCCCTACCTTTAAGTATTAAATTTCTAAACTATTTTTGGGCTTCCTCTTCAAAATGCCTTTGTTGGCGATGACACACTAAAGTATGTTAACGGGGTACACTGCGTACAAGTAGTTCTGTGTTGTATAGAAGTAGGTAGGTGAGTTATTAGTAATTATATACCACGGTTGAAGCTTCATTAGATACAAGCAATGATATATTATCATGAGAGGAAATTATGAGATATAATGGTCAATGGGTCGAAGATTCGATCTATCGATCTCTGAGTATACCAACTGGGCTATTTGTCGTACCACCTAGTGATCAACAGTTTATATATTAACAAATTTATACTGACCCAATTACAAAACGAAACGTACGGGAAGTGTAAATAAAATATATTTTCCTACTTGAAAAACAGACACGGTGGAACGAGGGGAGATCAGGGGGACTCTGTCTCTACCAATAATTCGTAATCAAAAAAATTACTAGAAGTGAATTGAGAGAGAGAGAGAGAGAGAGAGAGAGAGAGAGAGAGAGAATATTGTCGTGATTAGGGGAGCATAACCTCGTATCCACTCAGCGCTTTGTGCCTAGATCTGTTAACCATCGCCCCTCCCTCCCCCCTCCACACAACCAATGTTCATTTGCTTCCGCCGTGCCTTAATGAGTTTTACTGTAGATACATTTGCAGGCCTCCAGTTCATAATTATATACATTCACTTTTAAAGCATTCGTTTTGTACGAGATGTACTGAAATTAAAAGTTGACATGGTAAAGGTCAAACTACTACTAGAAGTAATTCAATCCTAATTACGTACTTCTATTTACTTTAATTATATTTTTAAAGAAAAACCAAGTCAAATACTCGTATTTACACCGTAAACATATTTTCTTTTGAAGTTTAATGAATAATTTATAACGACTGGTGTTAGTTCGAGAGCCTATTTACGAGTACGGGTCTATCGCTGAATGGACGCGTTCGCACGATCCCTCCGCATTAACACGGGTGTTACCGAGTGCGAGCGAGCCCGCCCACCGCAGTGAAAGCGTCGCACACATGAATGCGTCCACAAACCGAACTAACCATGTTATTTATTGCTTCTATTCATGTCGCCAAATAAAGAGAAACATTTAAGGACTTTTGTCGCTATTTTTATTTGGACTGTAATAAATAAATACTACAACAAAAGGTTAACCGTTCGTGGCAATTTTACGACACAGAATTGTGCTCCAAACTAAGTACTCGATAATTAAAGGCAGTTCTCGAAATTTGACCATTCGGGCCGCGTGTGAAAATTACCGATTCTGCCAAAAATAGCGGCAATTGTACTATTAAGAGGAGAAAAAAAAATCTTGACTTTGAATGAAGGATTATTTATAATAATAAAAAAGTGTATTCCGCTTTGGCTTCATTCACAGCTGTTAGACGGAACTAATTTTGTTGTTGGGTGTATTTCTGAGTACGCGAATCGAGGTAGAGTTTAGTGCATGGTTCATTCATTCGTTAAGGCTGTTGTAGACCAGTCGCGATTTTCGCAACTATTCGCCTGGTTATAGAAAAAGAGACATTCACCTAGAGGCTAGCACACAAAACGCGATTGTCGCCACGATTTAGATACGATTTTTGGAAATAGGAACTGATGCAAATCTTGCGTCAGGTGTGTAACGACATTTAGATAATACAGCAACAGAATGTTTAATGACAAGCCACCACATGGTTTTGATCAGCGGTTATTAGGTGTTAAATTGATTTGTCACATCAAAAACCGCTGTATGTGCTGTCTTGCTTATGAAAATGTACACGTATACGTTTCTGCTCTTAAACGCATACTCCCACGTGACCTAATTAGTTCCAAACAAAGAATTAATTTTAAATATAAACATTTGATTTGTCCATAGAAATACTACATGCATCTGTGATACGAGATCTCGCTTTTATATCACGCATGACGTTTTACCTGAACCATGGTATAGGGAATTCCATGTCGAGGTTATGGTTTATGATTTATTTGTCGGTGAGCATATTTCATTATTATTTTTAAACTATTGATAACAAGCGAGATGCGGTGGATATGTAAGTAGTTGAATGAAGGTCTCATTCGTAATTAATATTTTAGAGCACAAACACCCTTAACTTTCGTGGGAATACGCCTTTAATAAATTGAGTTGCTCCCGGTGGGGTTGTAGTTAAGCTTTCGGACTCGCGGCTGAAAGGTATTGGGATCAACACTCAGATGAGACATGGAATTTTATTCTCAATATCAGCTCCAGCCCAGAGTAAGTAGTCCACGTGGCTCATTGGGTAGGTGTATACCACTTACACCGACCAGTGGTCCACAACTGGTTTATCCAAAAAAAGCAGTAATATGTGCTATCATGTCTGCATATACAAATTCCTTGTTGCTTGTAAATAAGAATAGCCACATTAGTATGGCAGTAGTGGGTTCTGTCTCTCATTAAGGAGAGGGTGCTTGAAAGTCAATTGGATATAAGCACTGAAATAGGTAAACACAACCAACCATAAATTGAGCTTCGGTACTCCAGTGGTAGGACATCAGACTGTCAAGCTGAAAACAATGGTTCAAAACCCGTCAGGGGCTGGCTCGCACTCTCACCTACAGACCACGTATCTACTAGCCGATGATTAATAAACTGATGCGCTCGTTCTTCATGTTTAATTTTACCTGGCATTCAGAATTTAAACCAGTATAAAATGTTGCAAATATATTATTTCTTTATGGGGATCGAGGATTTTCAAGCACGTGCAGGATTTCTGAAAGGGGGCGTGGTCCAAATGTGGATTTCTGAAAAGGGGGGGGTCCAAAAGTGATGAGTGAATAGAAATAGGTGGACAAAAATCTAACTTTTCACGTCATTCCACTCGTAAAAAGTTTTTAAAAATCGAGAAAATGGAGTGGGTTCTGACCCCCTTGATCCCCCTTGGATCCGCTAGTGTCAAGGGTATGCACACACCCATAACACTATCTAGATCCGCCAAAAAATCATACCAGAATAAAGTGTAAATAGATTCGTACAAACTACTTAAATAAATAAATAAATACTAGAGGTACAACGATATAGCCAAAACCGTATTGCGATATATTGCGATACAGAAAACCCATATTGCAATACATATTTCAATACAGTTTGATTAATTACCAAGATATGAAAGTCAAATTTTGATACTATCATACTAATTGCTAAACATATCTCAGGCAGGTAGACCTGTACCAATTTCTGATGAAAAAAAGATAATACATGCACATAGACACTGTAGATATATATGTTTTAATTAAGTTTAACTTTTATAACTTACTGTCATAGTCATAGGTTTTATTAATGAATACTCATTAGGTAGATAGATGAAACAATATCGCGGTATGTATTTCGCTCGGCAAGTATTGCAATATTCCGGTATATCGGTGTAGCAGTTAATTACAAACCCTCTGGAAATCACAACCTCCCACTTGCAATTTCTCCGGTAATCATAACCCTACCTGGAAATCGTACCGCCTCCCATCCCTAACACAAACCCTAACCCTAACACAAACCCTAACCCACATATTGGCATGCGGGGGTTTGCGATTTCCTCGGAAATCACAAGTTGGGGTTCGTGATTTACAGGGTGTGTGATTTCCTGCTACACCGGTATATCGTTGCATCCCTAATAAATACACAATGTACATCTAAAATTAAATTAGTCGGTTTGTTTGCGCATGTAACTCAAAGAATATAAATGACTGTCTACGTACAACCGTAGCTATGTATCATTTCGCGGGGTACAATAGACATACAAATTAGCTGGATCAATTCATCGCATCAAACATCGTACAGACACAACAGAAAGAAAATAGCCTGTACAGTAACAAGAAATGTGAAACCAGTAACTTCATTTAAAATACAAGGAAACGATTATTTGTTTAAGGAAATACGGACTTATTTTTTAAATCAGTAGCTATCAAATGACAAACATAACATAATAATTTATTGTGTCTTAACTTATGTTCGTCCTTATACTTAATTACGTTTCAAGCACGCTCTCCTGAACCCACGGCTCAGCTTTCTATGTTGAGGTTCAGGACATAGGTACAGTCAAACCTTCCCATGCTGTCACCTGTATTAAGCAGCTACCTGTGTTCAAGGGTCACCTTTATTTAGTATAATTTAACCTGTATCAAGCAGCCATTTGTTATAAGAGGCCAATTTTCTTACTCCCTTGGGTGGCTGCTTAAGACAGGTTTGACTGTTGTTAGTGTGAGAAATGAAACCCGTTTGGTTTGTTTTGTTTTGTTTAACGACATCACTAGAGCACATTGATTTATTAATCGTCGGCTATTGGATGTCAAACATTTAGTTATTTTGATACGTTGTCAAGTGTGACTCAGCCTCCAACGGGTTTTGAACCACTGTTACCAGCTTGAGAGTCGACGTTCTATCGCTGGACCACCGAGGCTCACTGAAAAAAGAAACCCGCAGGCGCCACACGATGTAGGTTAAAATATCCACCTGCACGTCTCTCGCTTAAAAAAACATTAATTGAATTATTTTGATTTAATAATTGTTTAAAGTAATTTATTCCTGTTATCAAATTAAGGTCATGGTTAGGGTCAGTTTCATTTGTTTTTTTCTATAGTAGACACACAAAATGATTTTTCTTTAGAATAATTAATTAAAGAGTTCGATCGGATTTTCCCCCTAATATGTCTACTTTTATCGATAAGCAGTAAGGATAGCATAAACAACGGTCTTTGTTATACCTCTTTCCGGTGCGAGTGGCATACATCTGTACACTGAGCCTTATTGAGTTGGAGTCGATACTGAGATCAAAAAGTCAATACCTCGAATCCAGTACATACCAACAATGAGACGTGTTCAGGAAGCGAGCGCCCGCGGTCGCTTGCTAGACTCGATGTTACGTCTGACGTTAGATGAATGTTTTGTAAGAGTGCAACGACATACCGGTATATCACAATACGTGCCAAAGCGCAATACATACCGCGATATGGTTTCGTGTATCTCGATATATCTACATAATAAGAATACATCTAAATTAGCTTATAAAACCTATGACTAAGACAGTGTTATAAAAATAAAAGTTAACTTAAATGAAACATATAAATCTGCTGTGTATATATTCTATTTTTTCATCCGAAATTAGTACAGGTCTGCCTGCCTGAGATAAGTTTAGTAATTAGTATGATAGTATCAGAATTTGACTTTGTCACATCTTGGTAATTAATCAAGCTGTATTGCGGTATGTATTGCGATATGAGTTTGCTGTATCGCTATATATCTCAATACGGTTATAGCCGTATCGTTGCACCCCTAATGTTTTGTAATAGAAACGACAGTACACAGCAAAAATAGCTACATATGTTTCACATGCAAATTGGCAGCATATGTTAAACATATGTTTAACAGAACGCATGTTTAACGTACGTTTAACACATATAAGTATTTAAAGTGTTCTTTCCCTTGTAATCAAGACGGTGTTCTTAGCAAATGTTCTTAACAACGATAAAACACTTGTCTAAAGTAATTAGAAAAGTGGCCTATGTAGGATTTAGGTGTACTTGATTCAGAAATGTATAATGGATATATAAAAATCAAATTAAATATACCTTCCTTAGCAACTAAGATGGTGTCCATAGCAACAGTGAAACTTATAAATATCTACAGAAGCCCTCTCCATGTTATTGTGTATGTCATTAAGATATGTTTAATATTTATATGAAAAACACTTTTATCATATGTTTAACATACGTTTTTTTTTAAACGTACGTTAAACAGACGTCCGCCTAGTTACATGAAAAAATTACGTTCATGAACGTACGTTAAACATGTGGCTATTTTTGCTGTGTAAATAGGTTGGTATATTTTAAAAATATATATTTCTGATGTATGTGTTATGTTAAACTGTTGTATAAATTGATATATTGTGTACATGTATGTTAAAATAAATAATATTACAATTGTGTTAAAATGTGTTAATATTCTTATTTTCATTCGATCGAACTTTAATACACGTCCACAAGACAATTTCCAAAAAAACACCCTTCACCTCTCTCTCTCTCTCTCTCTCTCTCTCTCTCTCTCTCACACACACACTCTCTCTCTCTGTCTATTTCACTCTCTGTCTCTCTCTCACTCTCTATCTCTCTCTCTCTCACTCTGTCTCACTATCTCTCTCTCTATCTCTCACTCTGTCTCTCTCACTCTCTGTCTCTCACTCTATCTCTCTTTCTCTCACTCTCTCTCTCTCTCTCTCTTCCCCAATCGATGTATTTGTCGGTTTCTCTCTTCCTCCTTCCCCATCACCTCTCGCTCCCTCCCTCTCTCTCAATCGATGTATTTGTCTGTTTCTCTCTCCCTCCTTTCCCATAACCTTCTCTCTCTATCTCTTTCTGTCTTTCTCCCTCTCCCTCAGTCCTTTCATCCCTCCCTTTCTTACTCTTTACCATTTCTTTTTGACATGAAACAGATTGGGGTTTGAACTAATAATAATAATATTGTTTGTTGTAAAATTTATATTTGTTTTCTGTAATTTTTAAACCTATTACATAAACTTCTTGTCCTTTCTTTTCTATTGAGATAATTACACACACACACACACACACACACACACACACACACACACACACAAACACACACACACACACATTCGAAATATTAAACATCTGTGAAGAAAAATAACTGACCTCGTAAGCTATTGATAACATCTGTTGTATTTTCTAACACCTAATTAATTCAATTTATTAACTGATTATAAATATAACCATTTCTTTTTTCACTCAGTATATGTCTGTGCTAATGCCCAGTTTTTAGAATTTCTGTTATCTTTATCATCTGCTGGGATGAACACGGTTTACAGCAACAATTGGCGAGAAATGGTGCGAAGCACGAATTGTAGGCCAACAATCAATAATATTTCGCAAACTCGTTTTCTCGGTTTAGGAGCTGATCAAAACAGTGCTTGGTCAAAATTATAAGACCGTCTCTCGCTGATTAAAAGGCGCCGATCTTTAATATAACTGTGACCAGGGCGTAAATCCAGGGGCGATTGGGGAGGGGGGGGGGGAGATATCGCCTTACATTTTGGACAGGAAGATGCATATGTAATTATCCCCCAACTTTTTAGCTTCTAAAAATTGAAATTAAAATGCCTAAATAATAATCTTCTCCAGTATTTCTCTTTATGATAATTATCTATGTAACACTTAGCCACATGGTCTTAGCGCAAATATGCCGATGTACATTGGTGTCTATTTTAGTTTGAAGGTTTTAACCGGAAAAATGAATTAAAAAAAACAACCTTAGATTTTCAAATAGAAATTATGGAGGGGGTGGTGGCGGACATGACTCCTACCCAACCTCGGCTCTCTCTTCCCACATCCAGGAAGCCCCCCGGGTCCACCGCACCCCTCCCTCTTCCAGGAAGCGATTGTCGCCAATAACTGTAACTGAGCAAATGGAAACAATTTTATAAAAAAAAAATTAAATTTATTTATTTAACGACCCCCCAGCACAAAAGTTAACATCGGCTATTGAGGGTTACACAATGGTTAATTCAAACGTTTATACATTTTTTTCAAAACATATATACAAACAAATCAATTATATCAAAACGTATACA
>JAULBS010013972.1:0-11013 GCA_032355785.1 Symmetromphalus regularis | reverse complement strand
TTAAGTCACATGATGTCATTTGGACCAATCCAAGTATTTATAACAAATGTGTATTTACAAAATGGAATTATTCTCAATTTTAGATGTTACCTATCCGAAAACATGCGTACATATTTACTATTCGAGACATTACATCTTGTGTTGTCACTGTTCTTTTCTAGCTGTTTTATAATGAAGCCAAATTTTTGTCCCGATTTTAGGTTTAAACATTCAACATGAAAATTCAAAATAGACTTGCAAATATGATTTACAATAAGTTAATAATGCACAGACAATTTGGGGAATAATATATTTTTTGTGATGTTTATTATTAAGAGAATGTATGATAATTAAAACAATTTGTATATTGACACAGTATCCATTTTGGGTTTTTTATTTGTTTGGGTGGAATTTTGGAGAATTATATTCCTTAAGAGATGCACTTTTTTCTCTTCATATTTGATATAGAAAAATATTTGAGAACTAAAACCTTGACAATGCTACTTGTTACCACAACTCTCCCAAAATACAAAGTAAAGTTTGTTTTATTTAACGACGCCTCTAGAGCACATTGATGTTTATCTTTTCATCGGCTATTGGACGTCAACCATATGGTCATTCTGACATATTTTTAGAGGAAACCCGCTGCCGCTACATAGGTCACTGTTTTTGATAAACAGCAAGGGGTCTTTTATACGCACTGTCACACAGACATGACACCACATATCACGTCATTTGATGAACCAGTTGTGGACCACTGGTTGGAACGGAAAATAGTCGGTCATATGCTAGTATATTATTGCACCCCATCATTATTTATATTTAAAAAATGTTTATAATGTGGAGTTAATTAGTTCATTTTGTTTGTAGGTGTCATTTAATTTGCAATTGTTTATCACTAATATAATATTATTATGTAAAAACAGTGAACTATAACAAGTGTAACTGTATAGCGCATCTTTAATTTGGGTGATACTGCATCTGTTTCGTCATTTGGCGTGAACGTACAAAAACGTCTCCGACACTGTTTACAGGGCTGCCCCACAACCTCACCTCCCCCATATTTGGCGATTATCCAATTTTAAAAAATGATTATTTTTATTATTATTATTATTTTAACGTTAAAGAATACACCACACACCCTCAAATGGATTTCTGGATCTGCCACTGGTTTAGCCATCGAATGATAGTCATAAGTGTAATAAAGTTCTGTTCTGTTCTGTTCTGACCTATGGTGTTTTGCAACTCAGTTTTTATATCCGCTTTCTCACAGATACAACAGCACATAACAAGGCCTTTGACAAACCAGTTGTGGACCACTGTTCGGTACAAGTGGTATACACCTACTTATTGAGCCTCGCGTAGCACTACTACTGGGTTGAAGCCGGTATCAAGATTAAAAACCCCATGCCTCGACTGAGATTTGATCCCAGTACTTACCAGCTTAAGTACGACAGGTTAACTACTAGGCCACCGGCCTTAAAGTGATCTTAACAAAAATAATGTCTGATCAAAGTAATGGACTCTAAAACAAAGTGTGAATTTATATTTTATTTTAAATATTTAGAAACAATTTTTTTAAAGACGACTCTTTATTAACATAGATGTACAAGTTTTTGCTATTTAAAATAGCTCAGACGCCAGTCTTTTATCAATTTTTATTTACGTTATGTTAAAACACATATTGCTGAAAGTCTCCTTTCTTTCCCCAATTTCTTTAATTCAGTTTTTTTCATTTCCTTTTGTCTATACTCTCTAAATTGTTCTACCTTGATACCGTCTAATTTCACCCAACCTTTACAGTTACTTTTGCAGCCAGTATAAAGTGGTTTCAATCGAGAGTCATATTTTGAGAACAGTTCGTACAGAGGTATACACACTCCTTCGTAGAATCCAATCTGAAGTTTAGGGAGTTCGTCTTTCTTTTTGCGGTCCATAATGGCCAGGGGTGCTTCCCCAAGCTGGGATCGCTCCTTGTCACCTTGCTCGAAGAACTCGCTTGTTACTCGCATTACCGTTCTGAACTGGATTTCCCACGGCTTGCAGGTCCCCGACAGATCACACGCCATCATCATCATAGACTTCACTATGAGCTTATTAGCAGGTTCTTTGAAATCTGTGTCTTTGGTATTGACCAATGCTAGAAAGAAGAGTTGCATTTAAAAAGTAATACTTAAAAACTAGATAATCTGTAGTTCACTGATAACGAGTTAAACTTAAATGATTCTGTTATCATAGTCCCCATAACAAATTTTTAAAGTAGGTTCTTTGTAAAGTGTGCCCTTAGTATTGATCAATGCTAAAAAGAAGTGTTATACTATTTTTAAAAACGGGGATATATCTGTAATTTGCTTTAATAATTTTATCATGCAGACAGTTTGAAATGAAACAAAAGAAAAGAATGTTTATTTGACAACACCCCAGCACACACACACACACACTCTCTATCTCTGTCTCGCTCTCCCTTCCTCTCTGTCTGTCTGTTTCTCTCTCTGTCTGTTTGTCTGCTCTCTCTCTCTCTCTCTCTCTCTCTCTCTCTCTCTCTCTCTCTCTCTCTCTCCAATCAGTAGCAAGGAATCTTTAATGTTCATTCTCACAGACAGAACAGCACAAACCATGATCTTTGTTATACCTGTATTGGACCACTAGCTGGAACGAGATAACCCACTGATAAAAAATATAATGTGTTATATTTTACTGAATTCTACAACGATGCTTGATAAATAATTCTGTGAAAAGTTAAGCGCCAAGAATGAAAAATATACTTTTTAAACGAAGTTCACTTTCAATTATACTAATAATTTAATTATCATTTAATAACTTCAGGATAATACACTAAATCCCATTAATATACAGAATAACCGCAAGTTCATCTTCGGTTTCATGTTTTGATCTTTGGATACTGATACAATGCGATATTTAGATTCAACGTGTACGTAAAGTTGAATGATAAAAGGGATAATTTCAATATTTTTAAATTTTTAAAAAACTGATATGCAAAGGTCTCTTTCTCTCTTTTGTATTCAACATATGCATTCCTTAGCTAAACAGTCATACACAGTTGATTAGTGAATGAACTTTAGACCTTTTCTAAGACGTTTTCATTCTAGGTATCTTAAAAATGAAAATAAACTAATTTTATTTATTATTTTTTAAATATTATTATTTTTTATTTTTTTATTACGGTATATTAATTATTTCATTCTGCCTATAAGTCTTGGACATTCAGTCTCGTTTCGAATGTCTTGTGTAGAGGTATTGTTTTAAACATGACAATTTTATAATGACTGTTAAAAGACAACAACTGCCGATCATAAGACGTTGCTGAACATATTTTCAAATTAAAACCCGATTATTATTTGTTTTAAGAAGAATGAGACAGTTAAGAGTGAGAAATAAGAGATTGATGGAGTGGTTTGAAAAAGAAGAGAGGCAGAGAAAGCGATAATGGGTCATTTCGTGGTATTGGTCCATGACTATGTAAATCAAAATCATTATATTTACATGGAAACTTTATATCATATGAAAGTAAATATCCAAAGGGTTTTGAATATGAAAAATTTAGCCATGTGCACCATACCAGGGAGACTTTGTAAGCATTTGTATTGGCAAAAATTAAAAAAATTGTGACGGACGTGACATTTTGTTTACTTCAATATCTTTATGAAAATCTCTCGATAAAGAAAATCTTTAATATAGACATAGAAACCTTCATCCCCTTGTGCATACAAATTTTGGTCATGAACTAAGTAATTAGTTAACTGATTTTTATAACTAATTTGAAATGTCACGTCCGTCACATTTTGGATATAAAAGTTGTTGTTTTCTCTCAAAGTAACAAAATTAGAAACAAAACCTCATGTTTTTTCCTACATCTATGTATATTTTTAAAAATGATTTATTTAATCTTGAAGAATCTTTGGTGAAATGGATTAAATTTTCAATTACATTTTGTGATGGACGTGACATTTTTTTGGTGACGGACGTGACGTGACATTTTGTTTTCTGCAATAGCTTTATGAAAATCTCACAATAAAGACATTTTTTAATATAAACATAAAAAGCTTCATACCTTTGTTAATTGGTTTTTATAACCGATTTTAAATATCACGTCATTTTTTTTATATAAAAGGTTATTTTTCTCTGAAAGTATCCAAATTAAAAACAAAACCTTGTGCATTTGATTTTGAAAATCTTTTGTGAAATTGAATACATTTTCAATTACATTTTGTAACAGACATGACTTGTTTGTGACGGATGTGAGACCAAAATATAAAATTATAAATTTCCTAGGATTTTGATTGATAAAATATATATTATGTCCTGTCACATTGGGGGGGGGGCACATTATATTAGACTTTGTGATGCACATGTTAGTACAAAATTTAGGTGGATTAACCAGCTGTACTTGAAGCTAGTCACAGTGGACAGTTAATCCCTTTAATGTGGCTGTACTTACTGCATTTCACACTTTAACTTAAGCTAAAACTGAATGTGTGATCATATTGTTTTCTCAATAACTGCAATCTTGTGTTTTCTCACTTTAACAACCTTTATGGGATTCTGCTTTCAATTTGAGGTTTTGTCTCACATGAGTTAATTACTTACATTTTAAGTATATATAACTACGTGCATACATGTATGTATAAAGAATTGTTTGTTTTTTTGGATTACAATGCCTGTGCCTACCACTTAATTGTCTTTAATTCGGTTCATAACAATGATAACTACTGGCAGTAATGTAGTAATTCTGAGGTAGATTCATACATAATACGGTCATCATGCCACAACCAGAAGCGAAAATACAGCGTAAGTACGGACAAAGAGAAAACATGAACCCTCAGAGTGCAGAAGTGATGGAATGAACTTAAAAACTAAATTAACCAGAATTTCTAAATGAATAATGCATGTATGATATACCCTCCAGATTTAGTGTTTAATGGCGCTTGAAAGATACATGTATGCAAATGGAATCTGAAAGGAACATTTAACTTTCTTTTTTAACTTGCAGGTTTAATTTAGAGATCTATATAGGTATTTCATAAGCTTTTTAAAATATATTTCATTTCAATGTCCAATGATCGATTAAAGGAAACTTAATTTTTTTTATTTTTTTTTATTTTTCTTTAAATAGTATAATTGTTTCAGAAAATTTGGTCTGAATAATAAATTTCAGTCAGACCTTGCCTTTACAATGTAGATGTTGTTATCATTGTGTTTTGTATCTGTTTTTCTGTCGTTTTATGTGGTAGCTTTGTTGACTGACAAAATGTCACATCCGTCACAGCACCTTTATTGATTAATTATTAAATTAAATAAACTGTCTATTTTCTTTGCATATCACTGCAACCTAGTAACCAAACAACATGATTCTTGGGATTTAAAATAGGAAATATACGAGAGCATAGTTTATAAGTTGAACTTGGACAAACAAAAATGGCTTCCAAATGATGTTACGTCCATCACACATATAAATAAGTAAATTATTCCAAAAATAGAAATACAAAATGTTTGTTCTTGGGTGTTGCAAACATACCTCATATGGTTTCTATTAACACAAAATGTAAAGAAAAGTATACATGTTTTCATAGAAACAGTCTTATAGTGTCAAAATGTCACGTCTGCCACAAAACATTGCCATGAAATGCCCCTGACATCTAACAACCAATGAGAATAAATTACATTTCCCAGAATAAGTATTCTAATTAGACTGGTATTTGTAATTTTTGTTGCATGTAATTATAATTATACATGTCGGAAATACATGTTTGTACTCTTGAGAAAAGATGATTTAGAAACTATTTAGCAATTTTTACACAAATGGTAAATTGGTTACACGAAACAAATTTGCATAACTGATACATGAATGTAACAATCATTCATGCAGTTTGTGCAAGCCTGCTGTCATGGTAAGATTTCTGTCAACCCTCATTCACATGTAAATTTTTATAAGACCCAAGTTTGGTCTTGAAATCTTTTTTAACTCTCAAGTGTATATGTTAAATATTATCAACCATGCATCTACCACTACTATAATGTATGGTGGGTATGTGGTTCATTTTGTGTATAAAGATAAAATAGGATTTTTAAAAATGTTTTATTTTGTGTTATTTTTTTGTTTGATTAGGGTCAAGAGCCGCTGCCTGATGATGATGAAGAGTTTGAACTTCCTGACTATGTTCAGCCATTTCTGCAAGACACACCTTTATACACAGACAACACATCCAATGGAATCGCCCTCCTGTGGGCACCACGCCCTTTCAACCTGAGGTCAGGACATTCTCGAAGGGCAATGGATGTCCCACTGGTCAAGTCATGGTTGGTGCTTTTCCGTCCATACTTTATTGTTCTTGACAGAATTTAAAGAAATTTTAGCTTTAGAATGACTTTATTTTCAAAATATACTTCTGGGTTCTTCTATTGGAAGTTGTTTTACCAGTTGAACCTTCTTTTTCCTTTCTTAATCCCTGTTTATAATGTTTTTAAAAAATCATTGAAATATATTAAGATGTTTTATGTTAAAAATGACAGTAAGATTTTTTATGTTAAAAATGACAGTATGCTACATGTATTGTTCTGTGTTGCAGGTATCGTGAGCATTGTCCAGCTGGCATGCCTGTCAAAGTTCGAGTGTCTTACCAGAAACTTCTCAAGTACTATGTCTTGAATGCTTTAAAACACAAACCACCAAAGGCACAGAAAAAGAGGTTAGTATGTTTCCCCCCACCCCCTCAGAAATAATTTAGAAATATATATAACAACTATCTAAATCTTTTGGAAAATGTAAATGAAATCATTCTTCAAACAGTTATTCATGTGAACAAGACCAGTAAATGTTCACAGAGGTTTGTGATAAATTACTATTCATAGTCTATAAATGATGGAATGTGTAAAATATGGAATAATATACCATTAGTAAATTTTTTATTATACAATATTTATCATGTGAATTATATTTATCATAATAAAATTGAGTAATTACCTCCCTCATTAGATAATTTTCTTGTTTTTCTAGGTACCTCTTCAGATCATTCAAGGCCACAAAGTTTTTCCAAACCACACAGTTGGACTGGGTGGAAGTGGGGTTGCAGGTCTGTCGTCAAGGTTACAACATGTTGAATCTGTTGATTCACAGAAAGAATCTCAACTATCTACATTTGGACTACAACTTCAACTTGAAGCCAGTCAAAACTCTGACCACAAAGGTAAATTTGGTGTTTGACATTCATGTGTGTAAGAAGCATGTAATAAGATCAACAGCTGACTTTCCTTTATTTACTGTAGATTATGAAAAAGACAGTTAAAGAAAGTGAAGCTATTAGTTGTGATAGATAATTTATTACCCATAGGTACAATATATGTTGGTACAACTCACTGATATCTCATTGAAATGTAACACCTATGAATAATGTAATGGTGTGTTCAAACCAACTTGTGAAAAAGGTGAACACCACGTCACAACCTGTGAAATACGTTCACACTGCGCCTCAAGTGGGAATCACCGCTTGTGAAATGGAGAATTTTTTCCGACTCCGTTTTCACCACTTGTGAGAAAAATGATTTACAGTAAACTGCAGCCACTATCCGTTCTTTCTGCATTGCGTCAATGGTTACCAATATCACTGGGTGTAGCCCATTTGAACGCACACCACTTTCACAAGTTGTGTTCACCGGTGTGGACTTGGAACCTTGCCGTTTTCACGAGTTGGTTTGAACGTACCATGAGTGATCAGTATCGCCAGTGATGTGATATCACAAACGATGTCTAGATGCCACAATGACTCGGCATCACTGAATTGAAAGAACCATTAATATAATAATAGTAATAGAATATTAAATTTCATATCGGGTTTAAGTATCTCATGAAATAATTTCTTTTTCTTTTTAAAGCTTGTAATAATATGTTTAGCATTTAATAACGATCATCCTTATCTTTTCTATGATTCCTCATTTTCAATTTCTTCAGTATCAGTGAATTGCAGTATTGTTTTTGGTATTAGTGAGTTCATGCTACTTTTGGTATTTATACATTTTTCAGGAAAGAAAGAAGTCCCGTTTTGGAAATGCTTTCCATTTGTGTCGGGAAGTGTTGCGATTGACCAAGCTTGTTATTGACAGTCATGTTCAGTATCGACTGGGCAATGTAGATGCGTTCCAGTTGTCAGATGGTCTGCAGTACATGTTTGCCCATGTTGGCCAGCTGACAGGAATGTACCGATACAAGTACAAACTGATGAGACAGATTCGCATGTGCAAGGACATCAAACATCTCATCTATTACAGGTTTAACACAGTGAGTAATTCAGTAAAGTGCTTAAAATAATAATATGAAAAATACTTCTATTTAAAAATATATGTGAGAAGTGTTTCTTTTTTTTTATCATGCTGTTCCATAATATTTTATGGAAAAGAAACATTTAGTCAGACAAGAATATTGTTGAATTTACACTTACTAAGTATCCCTCATTTTGTTGACAAAGGCAACAGGAGAAATTATTTTTCATTTGTACAAAAATGGATATTACTGATTATGTTTACTAAATGTTGGTAGTGGTACACTGATGAAGGAAGATCCAAATTGTAAAAATAACAGATGATGAACATGTTGGTTAAAATATTTTGTGATTGCAGGGTCCTGTAGGCAAAGGTCCAGGTTGTGGTATTTGGGCCCCAGGCTGGAGGATATGGTTGTTCTTCATGCGTGGCATCACACCTCTGCTCGAACGGTGGCTTGGCAACTTGCTGTCCAGACAGTTCGAAGGTCGTCACTCTAAGGGTGTGGCTAAAACAGTCACCAAGCAGAGAGTGGAAAGCCACTTTGATCTGGAGCTGAGAGCAGCAGTAAGTATAATACTAACTTCACACTAGTGTGTTCTGAATAGACTATAAGTAGTGCAAGTAAGAAATTGTCCTAGAAAAACAAATATGAGTTCAGTTTACATATTAAGTATTTAGATATATAATCTTATTGGTCAAGAAAACAGATTCTGTTAGACATGCTAAATTGCAGTTTTTATGTCATTTTGGATATGCTTTGTCTTTCAGTCCTTTAGAAAAAGGTTATTGCTTTAAAATATGTGCCTGTGAGTAACCGAGTTTACTGATCATCCTTGTTACATTTGACATCTTTGTTATAGGTAATGCATGATATTCTTGACATGATGCCAGAAGGAATAAAGCAGAACAAAGCTCGGACAATCCTACAGCATCTGAGTGAGGCCTGGCGCTGCTGGAAAGCCAACATTCCTTGGAAGGTTAGTGTTTATTGCAGTGTGTGAGGAACTGATTTTTTACTCCTATACCATTTGTTTTATTTTTCCTAATCTAACCAGTGCTTCTCTTCAAGTATATCAACAAAATAATCCTTACTGTTAGACAGTATTGAAATTATTCTGTTTGATATCTACCAGCTAATTATTAAGCAGTATTCTGTTCTTTTTTATATTTATTGTAAGTATGCACTTACTGCAGGATTAAAATATAAAGTATTACATCACTGTACATAGTTACGTGAAAATTATATTAGAACAAGGATGCACTGAATATGTTAATGTAAGAACTTGATTTTTGATATTAAACTAAATCTGTTTAGGTTCCGGGACTTCCAACTCCAATTGAGAATATGATACTGAGGTTTGTGAAGGCAAAAGCAGATTGGTGGACGAACACAGCCCATTATAATCGTGAGCGTATCCGAAGAGGTGCAACTGTAAGTTTCCACAGATGCTTCACATAAGGATTTTTATGGGAACATTTCACTATACATTTAAATGTTAGTGACTGAAGTTTAAAGTAATTACTTATGAGGTCAAACATTTCAATGGTTAAAAGCATAGTTCATTGTATAAATGTTATAAAGAGATATTTTACCAGTATAACAAACAGAAAATAATTGACCATTATATGTATTAATTTATGTAGCCACCAAAGTGAAGTTATTGCTCAAGTTTGTGTACTTGGTGACATGACTAGTATTTTATCAAAAATATATTATGTTTTATATATAGATGTAACCATGCTCATGAATAATAAGCTATGTGTATTTTTATCTGTAGGTGGACAAGACTGTGTGCAAAAAGAATCTTGGTCGTCTCACTCGTCTCTACCTGAAAGCAGAACAAGAGCGACAGCACAATTATCTGAAGGTACTTTATATACCAGTGATTTCTGTCTTAAAATTTTGTCTTGTCCAACACTTTGCCAAATTATACTGAAATATGTTTCAGAATTGAAATTTATGGAATAGATATAGGGAAAAAAATTAGAGCTAAAAAATAAATAATTCTATTAATAATCTCAACAAAATACTGTTCTTTTTGCATAGACATTGTCCAGTATGTATTGAAGAATATTTCAGCTTATTATTAGAAGTATGTATATTAATATTTTGTGTTGCAGGATGGTCCCTACATCACAGCTGAGGAAGCCGTGGCTATCTACACAACAATGGTGCACTGGCTGGAGAGTCGCAGATTCTCTCCCATTCCATTCCCACCGCTGTCATACAAACACGACACCAAGCTGCTCATACTGGCCTTGGAGAGGTTGAAAGAGGCTTACAGGTAAATTTTCTTTATTTTACAATTTTATTGTAATATGTTTTGTATGTATCAATAACCTTGTATTGCAAACAGATTCAATCTGAATTTGTATGATAATCCACAACAAAAATTTAGGTTAAATATTTTATTAATAAAACTTGATTTTGTGATCTTTTGTCTTTTTGTGAATAGTAATTTACTGTATGGTGGTAAGATTGAGCATATTGTAAAAATAATGTTTGTTATTTTTTGGTAATATTCTATCGTATCTGTTATCAGTGTGAAGAGTCGATTGAACCAATCACAGAGAGAGGAACTGGGCTTGATAGAACAGGCATATGATAACCCTCATGAAGCTCTGTCAAGAATCAAGCGTCATCTGCTTACACAGCGAGCATTTAAAGAGGTGATAATTGTATATCAGGCACTAATCTAGGATAGAAAAAGTGGGAGAAGTGACTTCTCCCTTCCCATAAGAAATGGGAGAAGTTTG
>JAULBS010013961.1:0-11013 GCA_032355785.1 Symmetromphalus regularis | reverse complement strand
ACTAATTAGCGTTAATTAATCGGATATTGTGTTTGAGGTTGGGTAACACAAATATTAGACATTCTTGAACAGTCTTGTGTAGATGTGCAATCATGATGGACAGCAAATCGTGTAAGAGAAAAGCATTTTCTCTTGATACCAAATTCCAAATTATATCATCAGTTGATCTTGGACTAAAATCAAAGAAGTATATATCAGCCGAGTTCAATGACTAAACCCTTATTTTAAAAATGTTTTATATATGCATTTGTGCTAATAAACTGTTTAAATTTTTTTTTAATTATCCAAAATGGTGGCCAACTTTACTTTTTAGCAAAATGTGTACAGCGAACTACTGCTATAACTAACCAATAGTCATGGTCCCTTGCAGTTCTTTATAAGAGTACTTTACTGTATACGTTAATTGTTGTAGAGCTTAATTTTATTGTTATGAACTTACCAGTTTAATTCTGCAGAATTGTGGTTTAATCATTTTATTTTTGTTTGTGACAGACTACAACGTTTGGAGAAACTGTGTAGTGTGATGCCTGGTATTGACTACCTTCACGACCCTGATAAAACATATGAGCTAACTACAGACAATGCCAAAAAGATTCTTGCCATCTTTATGCGGTTTAGGTAAGTTGAAATTTTGCCATCTTCAAGTTCATATTGTAATTGTATGCAGAACGTGACATCTGCCATGTATGAACATAGTAGAAAATACGCTTTAGTTCCAGTATGTGATAAGCGCCATGCACAAACATCACATTTCAGCAGACAAAAATTTGCAATAGTTAGAAGGTTTTTAGTTTTAAATTATTTCTTAATTTAATTTTAATTTTTTTTTCACAGATGTAATATTCCTGTTCTAATAATGGGTGAAACAGGCTGTGGGAAAACTAGACTGGTCAAGTTCCTATGTTCCCTTCAATGTCCTCCTGGGACTGAGGTTGAAAACATGGTTATCATGAAGGTGAATGTTATCATGTTTTTCATCACTTTCATTGGCAATTTTGAAAAACATGTACGCTATTTCATTCAGTTTTTCCAGTTTAGATTGATGAAGCATTAATATTTATTTTTACCACTTTCCTTATTTTCCAAAAACAATAAATAAAATACATTAATGATTTAATAGTTTTATCTCGTTTTATCTTTTCATGATTTGGGTAAATATTGATCAGATGGTTATTATATTATACACTTCCAAAATGCCAGTGACATTAGCTTTCCAAACTGCAGACTTTTACAAAATATTCATTGTTACAGAACTTACTGACATTTTAATTAATTTCATTCATCAACATGGACATGCGTTTGTCAGAACAGATAACATATATGTTTTTTCTAGGTGCATGGTGGTACCACTGCTGATGATATCATCAAGAAAGTTCATAAAGCAGAACAGCTTGCTAAAGCCAATGCAGAAATCAATGAACACATGTACACTGTCCTGTTCTTTGATGAAGCCAACACAACAGAAGCCATCGGTCTGATCAAGGAGATCATGTGTGATGGGACAATGGATGGTCAACCATTACAGCTTTCTGACAAACTAAAGATAGTGGCTGCATGTAACCCATACAGAAAGTGTGTAAATTAACTGTGTAAATTTATCATTTACAACGAATTCTCTAAACCTACACTTTTTCAAACTGACCACTCCTTGTATTTTTACCATTAATAAAATTTACCTAAACTTTATCTGATTTTCAATTTACATTTTGATATGTTAAGACTGGTACCTTTCCAAGCCTTAAAAAATTATTATTCACCTCATGCATGTTGCTTGGACTAGAAACAATATCTGTGTTTTGAACGGATTATAATATGTACCTGAGTATTACCAGTTAAATAAAATTCATTCAGTTTGATATCAATGTAACAGTACTATTTTGAAATACATTCAGAATTTTATTATTTTAGAATTGTTGGTCTTTAGTATAAATTTATTAATATCAATTTTTATTATTTTGAAAAAAAAACCCAATAAACAAGCATGCAGATTAAACAATTTTCATCTTTTATTTCACTATAGAATGTTTTTGTGTACAAGCTCTGAAATAGATATACATGGAGGGATGTTTCATCCATTGCCTTTCCCTTTTTTGGATATGAGTGCTTAACAACAGTTAGCTCTAATTAGAATGCTAAATCCATGACCTTAACCTGATAATGATTTACCAAGACCAGAACCCAAACATGTTGTAATACAGTCGAGCACACTTAATTCCATTCCTGACTGTAGAATATTCCTGTTATTTCTGTGCAAAGATTTTCTTTTAATTGCATATGCTTTCTTTGCAGTATCTTTAAAAGTAAACCTAAAACATTTTTTTTTCAAATAATCACAAAACTACCTAAGTTGGCTTAACCTTATACTAAATTTAGCATCTTTTAAATGTACTATGATTTTATTCCCGATACTACAAGACTAGTCAGATAACGGTAAATGAGCATTTCTGATAATAGAATAATTCTGTTAATTGTGTGAAATATTTGGGCACCATACCTATGCAATTAATAATATTCTATTGTACATCATTGTAAATACACCAAACACGTACTGTAGGTATTTGTTATTGACCTAAACTAATTTTTTGTTTTGACAATTTGATTCAAAACCTTTTTTTATATAGGTGGAAACAACATTTAATGTAAAATATCCTTCTACATAATAGTTTCCAATTTCTAAATAATCAATAACTAATAATTTGTTAGTTATTATAATCTTTAATCATTGTAGACTAAAACCAAAACCGTGTATATTTTTTAGACAAGGAATGAAACCTATGGAGAAGATTTTTGCGACTTTTATAACATTAAAAATAGGTTGGTTGAAATTGGAAGTGTGCCATGATGAGAACCTGTTAAACATGTGGCTGATAATAATACATTTGTGTGCCATGATGAGAATCAGTTAAACATGTGGCTGATAATAATACATTTGTGTGCCATGATCAGAATCAGTTAAACATGTGGTTGATAATAATACATTTATGTGCCATGATGAGAATCAGTTCAACATGTGGCTGATAATAATACATTTGTGTGCCATGGTGAGAATCTGTTAAACATGTGGCTGATAATAATATATTTGTGTGCCATGGTGAGAATCTGTTAAACATGTGGCTGATAATAATATATTTGTGTGCCATGATGAGAATCTGTTAAACATGTGGCTGATAATAATACATTTGTGTGCCATGATGAGAATCTGTTAAAGATGTTGCTGATAATAATACATTTGTGTGCCATGATGAGAATCTGTTAAAGATGTTGCTGATAATAATATAGTTGTGTTGTTTTATTTACAGGCATTCTGATGACTTGATACAGAGACTTGAAAAAGCTGGTCTTGGCTACCACGTAGATGCAGAAAAGACGACAGACAGGCTTGGTATTAAATTTCACTTTTATTTACAATCCGATTAGAGATAATGTATTTGGCAATGAGTGTGTGGTGGAATCATTTCAGTGCTACATATTGAAAAATATAAATCAACTCTTTAACTGATTTAATTTAAAATATTTGTTCTATTTAACCAGTGTATGAACCCCAGTTACTGACATTTAATTTTGTTGATGGAAGGGTCATTAAAAAACCAAACAACATTACAGTGTGTAGTCATAAATGAAAATGACTTTTCTGTATCTCATTATGCACTATGTTTATGGAAAAATACAATTTTCTTTTCTATTTAAAAAGCAAAGCAAGTTCATAAAAATTACCTAAAACATTCACAAATTTAATAAACATTGTATTAAAGTGGTACAATATAAATTATGTTAGTGGAATATATAAAGATTAATTAATTAGTGATGTTAGAGTCTAATGTACATCTGATGTCATCATTAGCCCATGAAGCTTAGAATCAGAAATTTCATGAGGCTCTGCCATTCTCTTAAAATAAATATTTCTATAAAGTTCTACATACATGTATGATATATAAATGAAAATACAATTAAATACAAAATAAATGCAGAAGTAAATTGGCATTATATTTTGGTATAGAGTTCTGCAAAAAAGGGTAGAAAAATGTATATGTTCTCCCTTTTAAGCTAACTTTTGATACAGGGCTCTAGTACTTTCAATACAAGATCTTATTTATTTTAACAACAAATAAGCACTTGGTGATATATGGTGTAAAGGATTTAGACAAATGTTAATTTTGTCATGTTTAGTGAAGTTTTAATGCACTTTTTTTTTTAATTGATTGAAACATTTTATTGTTTTTAAAAAACAAATGGATTAGGTGCAAGTTTTCCGACTTACTAGGCCTTCTCCATAATACATACATCATAGACATAATGTTATATATATGTTTAGACATTCTGGAATACTGTTGTAAATTGGATGTTCTTAAAAAATAAAATAAGAATCCAAGTAAACACTGTTTTGTGACACCTCAGTTTGCCTGTATAATGTTGTGTTTCAGAGATATAATGACATCATAGTTGTAAAAGGTCAGTTTTGTCAGTTTAACAAATAATTGTTTTAAAACTAAAACTCACAAATAAATATAAAAGTTTGTTATATTTACTGTGACATTCAATTTATAAATATTATGTTTATTGCATTAAAACAGATGAATTCTATGTTGGTTATTTGAAAATTAGAAGAAAACTTGGAAAGTGTGTAAACATGGATCCAGCTAATGTCATTTTGTAGTCATTGTCACATGACAGACAATACCTTGTTTTTGGCTATATGACATTGCTGTATCGAGTCATATTGTATCACTAGAAACAATGACTGCAGGACAAAATATTACATTTTATTCATAGTTCTTCGCTGTAAGTTTGATATTCATGTATGTATTTTTCATAACATCTGTTTTCATTATTTTTAAATAACAGTTTATGTCATGGCGATTTTTTATTTTGTTGATCTTATCCTGAACATTTACAAACTACAACTGATGTCTATTGAATGAAAGAAGATGTAAAGTGTTTTGTGTTTTCTAAGTAATGATTACTAGACATTTCATAGTAAGAAATTCATGCTCGTTATAGCCTTTTCTTAATATTTAAAATGTATTTTATGCATTAATATTATTTTGATGTTTCAGGTTGTGTTCCCGACTTTGGTGAACTGAAAACTAGGATAGAAGCTCTTCATTGTATTTCAGTTTTATATTATTTTGTCTTGATATTACAGGTCCTGTTCGGTGTGTTGTTTTGTCTCCAGGATTCAGCCATTTCCGCAAATCATACTACCACTGGTTTGCAACTATAGTATTTTTCATTCACTGTGCATATGGTCTTTTGTGAATAACTTTAATAATATAGAGGAAATAGGTAAACCCATATTTTTTCAAAGAATTTTCATAAAATTATGTTAAAAATTAAAGAAATGGGACCAAATATTTTTTTTAGAATATTTGTTTTCTTTTTGGTGGCCACAGAAACCATTCAGTGTAATAAAAAATAAATAATAATTAGTTGTATAACTTTCTATCTTTAGATTAAATGAAAACTTTTTGAAATCTATTAAAAGTTAATACGTATTTCCCTAAAAATTACAAAAATGGCATTTTATCAAAAGCATCAAAGCACTACCATTTTCTATGGCATTTTAAAGCTAATAAACATAATAACACCTCTTTAATAAAGTGACTCAACAATAGAACAAAAATGTAAATATTCTATACAATAATTATTATGGAAATTTATGCTTGCCATTATAATTAAAATGGCTCTACAAAATTGACAAAAATAAGAAAATTGTAAAATCATGTTTTTAACTCCTACATGTATTTCTTTTAAATATTCAAAATAATTTTATTAAAATAAAACAAAAAATAAAGGATTTCTCTCATTCCAAAAATGTTTAATTCCTTTTTTCTTTACGTTGATGCGAACTAAAAGTTATCTATGTAAAACCATGTGCACAGTGAATGAAACAGACTTTGCGGTGGAACCTCTTCATTGTATTTCATTTTATGTTATTGTTTTGTCTCAACATTTCAGGTCATGTTCCAATGCGGCACCTGGTCTACCGTGTTCAGCCACTGCCACAGAGCATGCTACCACTGGTCTGGGACTTTGGTCAGCTGAACACAACAGTAGAAGAGCTATACATCCGACAAATGGTGAAACGTTATGTAAGTCAGCACATCACCACATACTCAAATATTTGTGATGACAATATAATGTTTATACATTACAGTAATGCAAATGTATAAATTTTGTTCATCTAATTATTGTTGCCTGTTTGTGTTTTAATGGTCATTCGTTATCATAAACATCTTTACATAGAGTAAGCTTTATGATAATCCTACCTTCTCTTTTCTCAGATGGAAAACACATGTTTTTATGTCATCTTTTGAAGTTACACAATGAGATTTTGAACATAATTGGGTCCCTTTATTAACAGTTATTGTTGTGTTCAAATATTTAGAGTCATTGTGAAAATGTTGAAAATTGTGAATTACCATTTACTTGTTAAAACTGTTTAATTCAGAGACGTATGTTCTCTGGAGTGTCATTGAGTTGGAGGTTTTATCAGATTCAGGTCAAATAATGTTGAAGCTAAGAATTGAACTGATAATCACTTTTTTATTTTTTGGATGTGTGGTTGTGTATTTTGGCAGAAATGGATTAAAAGTATCATTCAATTTTGATTCATTTTTATTTAAAGTTTCACACCAACCATGTTAAAATTAGTGACATTTGCAAAATAGAATTTTAAAAATGCAATATTCCAAAGAGCATATTTAATTTTTTGAAATGTCATCTCTAAGCATGCAGCAGATGTCTAGAGATGGAATCAGTCTCTGATTTTTTGCATATCAAAACAACTGGTAACAAATTTTATTTTTATCCTGTCTGGTGACTTGTGAATCTTTCTTCAAACATCCATAATCTGAAAAGAAAAAAACATTTGGCCATAAGAATATAATTGCAATACATGTATCTAGTTTCCCTCAGAATGTCAACATATACTTGTATATACTTGTATATACTTGTATATACTTGTATATACTTGTATATACTTGTATATACTTGTATATACTTGTATACACATGTACCATTACTGCTATGAAATGCATGATTATACTGTAGACACCTTCTGGAATTAGTGCACAATTTTAGGATGAAAAATTAAAATGCACATTCTAAGGAATCCAACATGAATATAGAAACATTGACTGATTGTCACATATTGTTGATAGACCATGATTTAGTAAATATTGGTCAGAAAGACTTAACTAATATAAAATTTGAGCACTGTGGAATGCTTTAACATACATTTGTTTTAAAAAGAGAAAACTGTGTCTTTTTTAATGATAAATATAAATGTGTTTTTTACCTTATTAATAACAGTTGAAGGAAAAGAAATGTTAAATTTCATTGCTTATTTTTAAAACAATTTTCACAGGTCTGTGATTGCAGGTTATCAGATATGCTTAATGTTGTTGAAGTTATCAGCTCAATCTTGATACAGTCACAAAATTTTATGAGGCATCAAAAGGTGAGATCATAATATAATTTATTAAGTAGTTTTCCATTTATGCCAAAACAAAAGAACTATTAATGTTTACAAATAGTAAACCAAAGAATGGAATTACATATTTGATACTCATATAATGTTTAAAACAAAGAAATAGTGAAATTACAAAATAGTTATCCTCACCATAATAAATTTGTTAAAACAGTGGAATAAATGAATTATTATTTTGTTATTTTAGGATGAATGCAGCTTTGTGAGCCTGCGAGATGTTGAGCGAGTGCTCCAAGTTATGACTTGGTTTTACCAACAGTCTAAAAATAAACGGACACTGTTTGAAATAATGGAAGAAGAAGACGACTCAGATGAAGACTCAGATGAAGAACCACAGGAAGACTTGGATGATGAAGAAATCTCAAAAGTCTGTTATAAACTTTTGGACCAATTTCTCATGATTTGTTATTTTATTTTAAGTATACAAACACAAAACATAACCTTGATTTAGTTATGCATTTTATGATGACAGCATTTATTTCATTATAAGCATGTTACTATAGCATTTTCACAGCTGAATTTTGTAAAATGTTAAAATATAAAGTTTATGCACAACCAAACCTCGTGAAATGTGATATCTTAATATAAAATATCAATTAAATGTTTCATCTTACAGTGGCCAGATGATTTGACAAAGTCACTCATTTTAGCCCTCTGTGTATGCTACCGGGCTTCTCTGAGAAGTCGAGAGGAATATGATGAATTTGTAACAGAGTTTTTCAGAATGCCATGCAATCTTCCAGGTGGAGTGGTGCAGTTTGTTGAAGTAATCACAAGGTTGGTTTAGTTAAATTATTAGAACTAACGTTTGTCTTTTGTTCATGATTTACATGTAGATAGCTACAGGTGCAAGCCAGTTATATTTTGTTAGTCTTGACATGGATGATTCCTTGTTAATAATAATTATTGTTTAATGGATTTTTTATTTTATACGATCATGATAGCCCCATGTATGTTTTATATCTTACAAATATTTTATACATGAAAAATATTTTAAATAAATATCAGTATGAATCTTAAAATGATAATGATTTATCTGACCAACAAACCAATATGATCAACTTTAATGTTGCACACATTTTCTATTCACATCGTGCAGGTGGAGTATGTTTTTAATTGTAATTCATAAAAAATCTGTTGATCATGTACTTTAATAATGAGAAAAAAGGAATCTTATATGAAAATGTTTTATTGTAGATGCCAAGATGTTTTCCTTGAAAATGTTCAGCTGGAGGAGAATATTGCTAGAAACCAGGCTTTAAAGGAAAACCTCTTCATGATGATTATCTGCATAGAGTTACGCATTCCTTTGTTTCTTGTTGGCAAACCAGGCAGCTCTAAGTCTCTGGCCAAAACAATACTCTCTGATGCAATGCATGGAAATTCTGCTAGAAGTGAAATTTTTAAAGAGTTGAAGGAAGTGAGTTACTATATGTTGCCATGCATTAGCTGACTGTAGACAAGCTGACTTCTTAGTTTGACCCTAAATATCTTGTACAAAATGGTCAGTCTCGTGTTTAAGCCAAAGGCAACTTTTGTCAAATGATAGACATAGATGAGTTGATAGCAATTTACTTTGGTGAACATGTCAGAATGCTAATGACCTCCAACCAATGCTATGTTAATTGTGTTGTTATGTATTTCAATAATGACATCCATTAATATTACATTAGCAATGTAAACATAACTTGGCACCCGTGAAATATTGTTAGAAAGGAACAAAGGCTGAACATGATTTAAAAATTATTATTCATGTCTAATAGAACAGAAAAATACCCATTTAATTTCCTCCAGCCTCTTCTCCATCACTTAGCCTGCACGTACACTGTTCATTCATATCGTTAATTGGTAATCACCAGCTTTAGAAATGTCTTATTCATGTCATTTACCAAACAAACAAAGATGGCAGCCATAATATGAGGAAAATATGTTTATGATTCAATTTAAAATAAAATAAATAATTTATTATTATTATTTATAAAATGTATAATACACTCAACAACAAAAAACATCAGCACTATATTGCATGATGTGATGTTTTATATATATTTTGCACAAGTTACTGTTATCTAACCTTTGAAGAAATATGTAAATAATTGGTTGTATAAAAATTTGAAAGTCAAGACCACTAGAGTTTTTGATCATGATTTCATATACCTGTCTGTAATTACTTTGTGTATAAGCTGACTGTCTTTTTGTGGAAAACATTTCTTGTCTTCAAAACTTGGCTTATACACTGCAAAGTATAGTAAATAGAGAAAAAAACTTGATTTTTAAAACTGTTAATTTTTCAAATACATGTATGTCAATCCATTTATTCTGTGAGAAACTCCTGGAATTTTATAGTGTTTACCAGTCTCTTATTTGAAAAAAATATTTTATCTGGAAAATCTCATTTTGATAAAAACAAAACAAACATTAATGTTCTTCTAAGAGAAGTAACTGTATATTTTTTTTTATATTCAGTTTTTATCAGTTATGAAACATATTCATATAGTTAAAATAATCTTTGAAAATATCATCCATGTTATACAATTGACAATATTGAATAATGATTTGTTTCTTTATAGGCTCAAATGGTGTCATTTCAATGTAGCCCCTTATCGGTTGCAGAAGGCATCCTTGGAACATTTCGACAGTGTGCCCAATTCCAGAAAGGTAAAAACCTTGATAGGTTTGTCTCCATTGTGGTGCTAGATGAGGTGGGACTGGCAGAAGATTCTGTGCGCATGCCCTTGAAGGTATAATTCATTCAGAACTTTTATAATGATTGTATTTATTTAACTGATTTTTACATTTGACAATTAATAAAGGTTGTGTTGATATCCCACTTTGAAGATCACCTGGTATCATCAATGTTTTGACATTGCATCATTAGTGCAGGTTATCATTTATTTCTGAAAATGTTCCACAGATTGTTTCATGCATGCACACATGCATATTTAAACACTCTCTCTCTCTCCTCTCTTCTCTTTCCTCTTCTCTCTCTCTCTCTCTCTCTTTCTCTCTTTCTCTCTCTCTCTCTCGCTCTCTCTCTCTTGCACATATGCATATAGAATATTAGGTGTCATTCACAACAGAAGAAAGTCCATAATTTGGATAAATGAAGATATTCTAATACAATTTACGTGTAACCTTAATTTTTATTGGATAAAATAAGGGTTAAACCCTACATTTAAACATGCTCTCGCCTGAACAACCACTGCCACTTAACCTTAAGTGTGCTGTTTTCATCATTGCCCTATTTCTGTACCTTCCATTAATATAACTAAGTTGTATGAAAACTAAACATAAATAAAATCAACCAACCAATTTATTTTGGGCATTTAATTTTAAACACACAGTGAAATCATGCAAAAAAATAACCTAAATAATGTGGGTTCCATGTAATTAGATAAGCAATAATTGAATATTTAGGCTAATTGAATACTTCATATATACAGTGAGACCTCATTTATTTGGACGTCATAGGTGGGACCAATTGGCATTTTGAATTTTCTCTACCCCTGCTGTGTGTGTGTATG